>PVKN010022581.1:0-15103 GCA_004027915.1 Capromys pilorides
CCTGGAGCCTGAGTTTCGGCTACAGTGGGGAACCGAGAGTGCACCAGTGAGCAAGGCCGTTGTGAGTTCGGGTCTCAGGTAAAATGCTGGGTTTTTCCTATAAGTGTGGTGGGAAATCACTGGTGGTTATCGTGGTTTGCCGAGGCTGCAGTAACTGCATCAGGACCGGCTGGCTTGCAGAACCAAAATTTACTTTGTCACAGTTCTGGAGCCTACAACTCTGTAACCAAGATGTTGCAGGATTGGCTTCTTCCAAGGAGGGGGTTGGTGGTAAACCTGTTCTAGGCCTCTCCTTGGCTTACAGACAGCTTCCTTTCTGTGTCTCCATGTGCCTCTTTCTCTGTAGTGTCTAGATTTCCCCTTCTTATGAAGATAGCAGTTATGTGGAATTTGGGCTCCCACCCTGATGCCCTCATTTTAACTTCATCACATCTGTAAAGATCCTCTGCAGATACCGTCTCATTTTGAAGTACAAATATAGGTTAGGTCTTCACCGTAGGAATTTTAGTAGGACAGGGTTGAGAGCTCAGCCGTGGTCATGCTTGAAGCAGTTGGTTTGTGGACATGAACCAAAGCTGTTCGTGTCGTTCTCTCACATTTTGAAAGTGACCAAGCAGAAAGGGATGGAGAGATTTAGTAGGAGCTCAGGTCTTTATTTTTATTTTACTTCATGGCACCTCTTGCTTTCTCTGTGTTGGCAAATGTCATGCCAGATACCCCATCGGGGCTATTTATGGCCCACAAGATAGAACATCTTCCCAGACTGTCTATTGTGTGTAAACTGATGCACCTTGATAGGAAAATAAGTATACAAAACATAAACCTGACCTGGTTTGGGGACGAAGTGGTTTGTGCTCATTGTAGACTTGTTTTTGTCCGACATCTCATTCTTACTGTACCAGTACAAGTGCCTTAGTGGAAGCTGAGTGTGGTGGCGCATGCCTGTGCGAGGCTGAGGCAGGACTGGCAGAATTGGCACGAGCTCTGGGCCAGCCTGGGCCACCCTGGGCCACCAAGTGAGCTCAAGGCTGGCCTGGACTGCGTAGCGAGACCCTACCACAAAATAAAGGAACGTAACGTAACATAGTATGACGTGACATGACATAACATAATGTAACATAACATTAGTGCCTTAGTGGAAGAAGCTGAAAAACACCCCTATAAAGTAAGTTTTCTAACAGCACTAGAATGCCCTGCCCACTCATCTATCCTCTAATTCTCCTTCCCCTAGGCATGGGAGGCAGCACACCATCATGCCTTCAAAAGTCAACTACCAGGCAAACATCTGGGCTTTGAAGGAAGAGGGCTGCACGCACATCATAGTGACCACGGCCTGTGGCTCTTTGCGGGAAGAGATTCAGCCCGGCGATATTGTCATCATCGATCAGTTCATTGACAGGTGAGCAGTCTTCTAAGCTGCTTTGGGCTTTTATTCCTCATGATGTAAGCACAGGTAGATGGTGGGTGGAAAGGGGCAGGGGAGGCAGGCCTGCTTTAAGTCGGTGGGATTGTTTACCTTCAGTGATTAAGGTAATTTATTAATATCTCACACACTTAATGGTTTTCATGGTGAGAACGTTTATTTTTATTAAAATTTTGAAACATATATTGTTATTAATTATAATCGCTATTCTGTACAATCTGCTTGACTTAGGTGTAATATCCTTTATCCAACATCCACCCAGCCTCTGGTAAATACTGTTTTACTCTCAACTTGTATGAGTGTGAGTTTTTTTGATTCCAAACATGTGTGAGGTCTTGCGTAAGGGTCTTCCTGTGTCTGGCTTATTTTACTAACCTTACACCCTCCAGGTTCATTTGCTTTGCCACTTTCATTACAGTGTTTTGTGTCTGACTTGTTCACTGTGAGGTTGGTAGTGTGTGGGTCTTACGTCAGGCAGCCTGAGTCACCACCGGTGGTACCCATGTGACTGCACCACTTTTGCCACCGGAGCACAAGCCACCTGCAGGGACCCCAGTGCTCAGGTTGGTGGGTGAGTGTTCACAGCCTTCCATTATGTGCACGCACCACACGTCCTTCACCTAGTCGTCGGCTGGGGAGCGCCTGGACTCGTAGCGCGTCTTGGCCTCTGTGTACAGTGCTACTGTGAAGCCAGCATGTGATGTCTCTTCAGCACACTGATTTCGTTTCCTTAGGGTACACTCCCGGAGGCAGCGTTACTGGATCATGGGGCAATTCACATTTTTAGCGTTGTGGAGAGCACCTGTACAGTTCTCCCTAGGCATTGAACTGTGCCAATTTCCATTCCCACCAGCAGTGGCACCGGTGGCCTTCTCTCCCCCTGTCCATGCAGTGTGTTTTGTCCTGATAGTTGCCACCCTGGAAGACTTGAGATGATGTCTAAGTTTGGATTTGCATTTCCTTGCTGCTTAGCGGTGCCCGCCATTTTCTCATGTGCCTCTTGGCCGGCCCTCTGTCTTCTTTTGAGAAATATCCATCTGTTCAGAGCCTTTGCCCATTCTTTAATTGAACTGTTGTCTTGCTCTTGAGGGTTTGGTATTGTATATTACGGTGCCCTCACATATTTAGGGCACTTGCCCATTATAAGATGGATGGCGGACAGATACTTTTTCTCTGGTCTGTGTGTTGTCTTTTTGTAGTGTGGGATTTTTAAACATGTACACAATTTTTCTAAATGCATAAATTCATACTCTTTAGTACTCTATGAGGTATCTTGGCAGTATTTTCCTTTTAGTCTCATGAAAAATACACTTTCTCAAGGACACAGATCAGGTCTACAAATGCATTTAGTAAGCTTCTACAAATGCATTTAGTAGTCAGCTGGTCTCTGACATCTTCTTTCCCATCAGTCCCAGAGCATCTTCCTGCAATCTGGATTTACTGGTCGCTCTGTTAAGTGTTATTTCATGTCTTCCCCTGTCCTCTTTGTTTGATATACACTGGACACATTCTTGACTGTTTCCTGATGAAACCACTAAGTTGAGTTATATGAAAATGCAGATTGGGGGCCAGGGAGATAGCTTAGCAGAATAAGTACCTGCCTGGCAAGCCCAAGGTCCTAAGTTCGATACCTATACCACAAAAAAGAAAAGAAAGAAAGAAAATGCCCATTGTTTATGTCACACATAGTTCAATATCAGCAGTTTCAAGTGGTTTGACCTAATAAATAATGGAGATGGGCTAAAATCAGTACATGCCACTCTCCCTGCCCTTTTAACCTTATCATGTATTTGTTGCTGACACTGGATTATTGTCTGTCTTGCCTTCCGGGATATGTCATGTGAGGACCAAGACCCTATCTGTCAATGTACAATCTCTTTAGCACCTGCAAGAGTGCAAATCCACAGCTGCTTAGAAATTTTGGGATGTTTGAAGGGAGGATGTATCAGTTAGAGTTCTCTAGAACAGTCCACAAGAAAAGCAAAGGGGTTTACAGTAGGCTTACAGGATCCAAGGTGGGAAAGGACATGGTGGCTTCAAGCTGGAGAGCCAGAGGACCCACTAGCCGCTTTGATCGGGAATCTGGAAGGCTCATCAAGAATGCAGTGCCACCGTGAGATGAAAGCCTCGGAGCTGCCTGGAGAAGCCAGTGTGAGTCCAGGTTAAGGGTTGAAAGAAACTGTAGGGCGATGTCCACAGGTCATGGCCATGGCAAAAGACATACCTACTCCAGAAGAGGGGAGCTTTCCAAATGCAGGAGCTCCCCTCCCCACTTCCATTCTGTCAGCCTTTGAGACTATGCCACTCACCATCAGGGTGGGTCTTGGCCTCTCAGCCCAAGACCTCCATGCCAGTCATTCTGCAGTCACTGCAGACACACCCAGAGGTTTACCCTGCTGCTTTGCTAAGTAGTCGGGTTGGCAGTCACAATTAATGGTCACAGAGTGCCAGGCCAGATACTGTGGTTGGGCACATCTTAATCAAAATCTCTAAGCCCTTTAAAATGCAAGTGTTTAGAAATAATGACTCAGAAGGTTTATGGTAATGGTTGTTTTAAAAGTGGAATACAGAACTCTGTATTCCGAATGCTACAGATGTATTGTACTATTGGCATAGAAATTAGAAAGAGAACACGTGCTACCACTTGTTCAGATCAGTTTCATTTTCCCTGGGCACTCAGACCCATAACCTTAAGATCTACTGAGGGGTGTGTGTGTGTGTGTGTGTGTGTGTGTGTGTGTGTGTCTGTCTGTCTGTCTGTCTGTCTATCTTTATTGTTTGGCTTTTGGCTTGGGGACGTTGGGGGGGATGTGGAAAGGTTTTTGTTTATTTATGTATTTGTTCTGGGTTTTGTTTTTGTTGCTGTTTTTGTTTTGAAACAGTGTCTCACTATGTTGCCTGGGCTAGCTTGAACCTGTAGCTCAAGTTGGCCTTCAACTTGAAATCCTTCTGTGGCAGCCTCCCAATTGCTGGAATTACAGATATCTACCACCACACCTGTCTCTGGTACATATTTTTGTTTTATGGGCCTTGTGGATAACCTGCCTTATTAATGCTTCTGCCTTTGGTGCAGCCTGGCATCTTAGCTGCTCAGTAACTGGGTGCCGTTGAGAGTGAGCAAGTTGTCGAGAGGGGTCTGTCTTATTCTTCTCCCGTTGCTGGGACAAATACCTGACACACAAGCTTCGGGAAGGAAAGGTTTATTTAGCTCACAGTTACTGGAGGTTTCATAATTTAAAGCAGCCTGAATTACACAGCAAGACCTCGAGACTCTATGCCGCCGTGTCCAGGATGATTCGCTCCATACCTCTGAGAGACCACCGCCTGGGCTGGGGGGAACCTCTGACAGCAAGTACTGTCAATTTAAAGGTTTGTGCCTCTCTTGGCCACACCCCTCAAGCCCCACCCCTCTAGCCCTCTAGCCATGCACTTGACTGCCCCATGATTTACGTGAGGCTTTGGGGGGACAACTAGATAGAAACAACAACAGGGTCCAGTAGTTGATAGCAAGGAATGTAATTTAAATGGAATCACAGGTTTTACATTGATTGTATATTATAATGATTTATTGATTTTAATATACAGTATATATTAAAAACCTCAGTTAAAGGGCTACAGAGATAGCTCAGCGGACTAAGTGCCTGCTTAGGCAAGCACAAGGACAGGGTTTCAATCACTGGTACTGCAGACCGTGACAGCCCCACCCCCAGGCACATTGAGCTGGCCACTGAGTCTGCACATGGTGGCGCATGCCTGTAATCCCAGCACAGGGGAGGCTGAAAACAAGGATTACTACAAGCCTGAGATGCATAGTGAGACCCTGCACCAAAAACATTAAAAAAGTAATCTCAGTACGTTGGGTTAGCTAAAACTTCACAGCTAATTCTACTTGTTTTTCTTTTACATTTTTAATGTAGCCAGTGGACATTCCACAATATTTATTTCACATCTTCCTGCTCTTGGCCAGCATCTTGTAAATGATAGTGCCCTGGTTGAATGTGTTTGTGTTGAGTCAGATACCTGATCCCTCACTGTGTGTGCTGTCACCAAGAAGAAATTACAAGCTGGAGGTTGTGCTCTCTTCAGCCTCAGACTCCCAGACTCTTGCCCACAGCCCCACCTTAAATGGCAGAACTGTGATTCTCTGCACAGCTCCCCCAGGGCTTGAGGATCTGTGAGGTAGGGCACAGGAGCGCTTGGGCAGATGTTCTCATGCGGGTTCTGTTTACTTTGGCAAATCATTCACCTACACAGACATTAGTCGATCCCTCCCTCAATGTTGCAGGGTTGGACTGCACCATCTCTCAGGATCCTGTTCCCTGTATTGCCCAGGAGCTGATCTAGAAACACTCAGAGCAGCTAGCCACCTTGCCTCAGAAAATCCACTCCTTCCTAAAGTGTCTTAAAATAATGTGAGATTATTTTAATCTGAACAATCATTGTAATCATTCAATTATAAGTTTGTAACAGAAGAAAGTGTTAGAATAGGGTAGTTAGACTTGGTTCTATAAAGGGTGTAAGAAAGCACACCACCTTCTCTTCTCGGTGCCCAATCCTGGGGGAGCCCGGCCGTGCGTGGAGGTCATTAGGATTTAAAAGGCAGGTTGCTCTGATGCTGAAGGTTCTTTAGAGACATTAGGTCAGTACTCTAATGATGACATGTACTCAGGGCATCCTCTGGCAGGGTGGGAAGTCCTTGTAAGAACGTAGAGTCATTCTTTTCTGAAAATCTGTGGTGCTCCATTCTCTCTGGAAGTGCGCTGTGGGCATGAGGAGAGGACACCAAGAGCCTACAGGTCACACCCAGCGAAGGCACAGCAGGCCCAATGTGGGCAACTGCAGTCTGTCCTTGGGTCTTTCTCAGACATGGAGGGAACACTAGGTATTTAGAAGGAAAAATAATCATCTTTCATTTGATCAGCACAGCTGTGGAAGCGGAGTATCTTGGTCTTTACTTAAATACCAAAAAAAGATGTTTTTGTTTTTCATTTTTGTTGTGTGGCCACAGATTTTCTGAGACTGTTCTTGTCTTGGGCCCCAGGCTCCATGTGAGAGACTTTCTCCAGAAATAAAAAAATTAAAAATCTGTTGTTTGTTTGCAATAGGTTTTATGAGCAGTGTCTTGTCTTAGACTCTCTGGGGTGGATGAATCCATTTCTTGTAAAAAAGTTTCTTTTGTCAGAGCCACAAAGAACGGAAGACAGACATGAGTGGGACCTATTCTGCCTCTTGGTGTACATTTGCACACGAGAAAGAATTGGACCTTTTATCTGTCCTAAGAGAATCTTTAGACTTTGGGATTGAACTCATGCGCTTGTGCTGCCAGTGAAGTGCTTATTCTACTGAGCTATCTCCGCAGCCCCCAGACCACTTATATTTTGAAAGAATCTCGTAAGACATTAGCATCAAGGTTTTAATTTCTTGGCTTCCCTCCTAGATACTGACCCTTGTGTGTGCAGGGTCTACCTGACTCATTGTGTTACCTGTGAGGAAACGTGTGGGGGACAAGTCAGCAGCCCCACCCCCACCCCCAGCTTCTGGTTGGGCGCTGAGAACAGAGCAATTTCTGCGGGCCCAGCTGCTCCCAGCACTCCAGTTGGTTCTAGTCCTCACTGGGACCCTAAATGTGCTTTCCTCCTGCATCTTCTCCCTTTCCATCTCTGCCACTTGCTGTCCAGATGGCCTCCAGAATTTGTTGCTGATTCATTCCACAGTGACTCCTGCTCCCGGTGCTAACACTGGCGCCTACTAAGGGCTTTAAAGAGACAGTCCCTTCCTCACTCCTTTCAGCCCAGCAGGATCAGTGATGGTCCTTTTCTGAAACCCAAGGCTTATCATTCCTCCTCTCTGCCTTGACAAAGCCCTTTGTAAGCTCGACCAAATTCTAGGATAAGACTTAGAAGTTAGAGGCGTGGCTGCATTTTGGGGCCTTGACTGTGTTTGTCAGCCTTGCAGCTAAATGTGGCCCACAAGCATCCCACTCTACAGCTTGGCTTTAGCAGGACAGTGTGTTACACAGGAAGGAGTTCTGCTGAGACTGGCACTACAGCAAAACAGGGCTTTCCCTGCAGCTGCCTTCACCGAGGTATGAGCCATTTTGTCTCTTTCTTGTGGCGTATGGCTGTCTGTTTTCTAACTAGCTATTCTTATATACTGAACTTGGCCCCATGGCCAGTTTTCACAGTGCTATTGTTGCTGTGAAAGGACATGGTCAAGGACTTAACGCAGGTTCCATATGTAACCTGTCTTCTTTGTGCACTCATCTTCCTTATTACAGAAACATCAGTTCACTGTGTGTATTATGTAAGTCTAAAAGCAAACAACTGAATCTGTAAATCATTTGGATTACGTTATATTACATTATATTAAGGTTGAAAAGTAAAAAGAAATAGTCTAGTAAGTCATGCTTCTGTCACTTTCAAAAATAGCTCAAGGTGAAGCTCACCACCATACCAATAAAGGAAGAAGATGAGATTTCTTACTTTGTAATAGTTGCCTATATCAGGTCTGTTATGCAGATTTTTTTTTTTTTTCTCTTTACAGACAGAAAATTACAAGCAAAAATAAAGATAAAAGAAAGCCGCATGCGCTTGCCAGTGCCATATGTGGTTAGCGTGCTGACCTATTCTGCCTGCTTAGGTTCTGTTTAAAGAATGTAGCAGCAGTGGAAGCATTGCCACGGGGTAGTGAGGACATTTGAATTCTTTCTCCTCTGTGCTCCCAAACACCCTCCCATCCTAAATGAAGGCGTTGGATCGACTCCTTAGGATTCTGGCGTCCTCTCTCTGAAGGTTATTTTCTGCCACTTACTCTCCTGCTAAAGAATTAGAAGAGGCCTGAGTACACTTCTGTGACGCCTCTGACTCATCAGGAAAGTCCCAGGGGCAGACACAGTGCCGAAGGGTCAGTTATGTCTGTTTATCTTTCCACCCCCCAAAACCCAGCCCTGCCTTGGGTTTCCCCAATGATGTCATTATCTAAAATAGTGGCCCCAGGTGGGAGAGTGCTCAGATCCGTCTTTCCTCCCAGGCACAGGTCCATTCCGATGATTAGTCTTAGGGGCTTAGGGTGAAGAATTACAGGAGGCGACTTTGCTTTCTTCCATGTCTGTCGTAAGCTACTGTTTACCCTTGCTGTTCTCACAGCTTTCTGCCTGTCTTCCTTGCTCTCAGTTGAAAATACCACCATCAACTTAATAGAGAAGATAGCACTGATAGGCATGGGCTCACCATTCTCACTCACATTCCCTTTCCAGTGTCTTGCATCCCTGTTCTCGTCTTGCTCAGCTGTGCTTGGAGTAAGTTCAGCTCCCTCCCCATGTGCAGTGGATTCTTGGCTCTCCTCTGAAACCTCCTCCCTTCTCACTGTGGAACTACTGTAGGTCCTGTTAAGCAAGTTCCTGCTGGGTGCAACAATCAGTTAATCCCACATACTGCATGCAGCCTACTTTACAGTTGGAGGAATTTAGGCCTAGACATTGCCAGGGAGTGGGCCATGTGGAATTTGAACACAGCATTTGTCTTCAGAGCCTGTTCCCTGAGCAGCCCCTCATCTGTATGTTTCCAGCTCTGCTCTTGCTGGAGATCTACACTGGCTTCTCAGTTGAGGATGAGTTCCTCGCCCTCAAGTACCTCAGGTTTTATAACTCTAGATTGGTCTTAGCCCTCCCATCTCCTCTCCCAAGCCCAACATCTCCACTTGAAGTGCTGGTAACTGTGGAGGTGCAGTCCTCTCCGTGGTCTTTCTTGGGAGCCTCTGTTACTGTTGTATCCAGTCAGTTTCTGGATCATGCCAATTGGTTTCCCATGAATGCTTGAGCCCATTGTCTCTTTCCTGTCTTAATAAAAACTGATATGACTGTTGTGGTTGAAAATGGCTAGGACCCATTTTAAAAGATAATCTAACCCATTAGTAAAGTTTAAAATGTCCACATCTTTCCAGATAGGCTTCCCCTTTGCATTCCCCCAAAGGATGCTTTTTTCTTTCCTTTTTTTTTCCAGTTCCAGGGACCAAACTCCGGAACTCAGTGCTTTCCAGGCAAGCACTTATTCCATTCAGCTATCTCGCCGGACCCAATGGTTTTTTAGTAGGTACCAGATGTGTATGTATTTTTACCCAGCAGAGCATCCTAGGACAATGGTTAACCACAGGATTTGATAAAGCTCTATGTGTTGAGCAGAACCAGGGTCCTGGATGCTCACGAAGCTGCTCTGTGTTATCGGAAATGCTTTTGTGGCCCTTACAATGCTGCTAACACTGCTCATTATCACAGCTTCCCCTGCATACCTTAGGGTCCCATTTTACAGCTCATTTTACAGATCGTAAGATATCATTGCCTAGGTCAGAGTTAGGATATTTTTTCCTGTATTTTGCTGAGCCTACTTTTTGACAGTTTTTCGTGATAACCAATTAAAAATAAACTCTGGAACCTCTTTATTGTGTCATCATTGGCAGTAAACATTTTTATCCCCCTTTTGGCACCATAAGCCATTAGGGGCACTCTTGAGATTACAGCAGTGGGAAGATCATAATGATATTCCAGACTTGTAGCTTTTCACTTCTGTTATGGTTTATGTCTAATTGACCCCCCAAGCCCTCATGCAATCATAGGGCGGGGACTTCTAGAGTTTGAGACTTGACTCATGATCCACTGAGATTATGTGTTTTAGTACTGATGGGATTATGGGTCTGAGTACTGCAGGGAATATGGGTGTGGTCCAAGGCAGAGAGCCTAAATGTAATGTAAAGAGAGACAGACTCACTTTTTTGCTCTGCTGCCCTGATTGGTTGGTTGCCTCTGTCACCAGTTTATTGCTGTTATGCCACCATGAACTGCGGGCCTCTGCATTGTGCCTCTCTGCCTTGGATCCAGCCAAGTGTGGACTGAAACTTCCAGTAACTGTGAGCTCAGTAAACCTTTCCTTCCTAATTTTTTGGTGTTGAGTATTTGTCCCAGCAACTAAGAAGAGTAGCTAAGACAGAATTTGGTACTAGGGAAGTGGGATCATTGCTGTGACTAACCTGACCATGTGGATTACAAGTTTTGGGGAATAGCTTAAGGGAAGAGATAGGAAAGATTTGGAGAGGTCCTCTACTTGTGAAGAGCTGGAAAAGCTTCAGTGGTTCTGTAGGGGAGATTCTGGTCAGAGCTTAGACCAGAAGACTGACAAAGACCTGCCTGTAAAGACCAGGCTGGGGAGGTTTCTGCTGGGAAAAAGGACAGCATTGGTCATTGGACTCCAGATGATTTGTGCTATGGATTGGCTGAGAGTGTGTTGGAATTTTGCTTGTGCCCAGATTTGCCTAAGACTGAGATTAAGCATGGCAGACTGATTAATCTTTCAAGAGATATTTCAAAGCAGCAAGTTATTGGGACAGTGGCATGGTTGTTATTGGTGGCTTTTAGCCAGATTTATGTCAAGAATCAAGAGCAAATAGTCAAGCAGGATGAGAGTTTGGCCAGAAAGAAAACACCAGGAAAGCTTTGAACTACAAAGATGTAGCTGAGAGGAAGGAACCAGAGAATCAAAAAGATGGCCTGAGGGCAACATGAGAGGTGGCAGCTCTGCACGCTTTGCAGCCCCAGAATGTTGAAGGGGAAAAGCTTTGCCTTGAGAAAAAAGCTGCAGAGACCCAAGTAGCAGAATGGCGGCGGTGGCAGCTGCACCAGGTTCCAGAATGGCGCCAGCATGGAGAATTTATTCCTCAGAATCAGGATCAAAGTGCTCAGCAATCCATGCACTCAACCCCTACAGCCAAGAGAGAAAGAAGCCTGGCTGCTGCTCCAGCTGGCAGCAGACCTTGGCATCATCCATGTGGCACTGGTTTTAGACACATTCAGAATGCAGGAGTTGTTAGGTTAAGAAGGCTTCTACTCAATTTCAGAAGAAGGCCTAGGAGGCCAGGCAGTGTGCCCCTGAGAGGGCAGTGTGTGAAGCAGAGAGTGAAAAGCCAATTCAGTGGAAACCGCAGAAGTTTGGAAAAACCAGAAATGTGGATCACCTAAGGGAAACTGCAAGAGTGAGCAAAGCCAGCCTGAGAGAGAAGCCATGGAAACTACCACCAAAAGTGCTGTAGGGGTGGAGCCATGTAAGGCCTTTGGAGCTCACAGCTCAGTGCAGACTGTTTCGGATGCTCTAGTTGGAACTATGGGATTTAGTGTTTGCCCTGCTGGATTTTGGACATGTGTTGGTCCCAGTGTTTTGGATTACCCTGTTGTTTGCACCTTTTGGAATAGTAATGTTTATCTTATACCTTTGAATGTTGGATATGTTTAACTTTTTTATTGTACAGGGACTCACAGTTGAGAATTTGCCTTGGATCTTGGAGGAGACTTGGGACTTGGACTTTTCAGCAATGCTGAAACTGTTGGGACTTTGGTAATTCTTCCAGATGGACTAAAATGTCTTTTGCAACTTCCTCCTGGCTAAAACTGCAAACCCACTCCATTTTTTTAATTGTTACTCTTCCTGTAAGAATTCCTACCAGCTCATTCTGTCTATGCACAATGTTGCGTGCCACTGCCATGAGACAGCCACTGGTAGGATCGCTTCCCCAAAACTCAGTTCCTTATTTTGTTCTACCAGTAAATTAATTGACAAGTGTTCCAGCATTCTGAACTTGCTGAAGACACAGACCATGCCTTAGTTATTTTCCTGTGGCTGGGATACCATATCTGACACCCAAAAGTTCCAGGAGAAATGGTTTATTTTAGCTCACAATTCATACAGGTTTCTGTTCAATCAGCAGTCTCCAAGGTAGGGTGAGGCAGCAGGGGACATTACAGCAGGACCATAGCAAGCAAGAAACAGTCCGTGGCAGGGCCGGCGACAGCAACCTTTCTTCTTTCATCCCTTTTTATTCTATTCAGGCTACAAGCCTATTGGCTGGTGCCACTCGTAAACAGAGTGGGTTTTCTGTCTTGAGTAAATCTACCCATTTTCCACACTCAGAACTGGGCTGATCTAATTATTGGACTGATCCAGGCATAGCACATCCATAACCCAGCATTGCGTGCCCCTGGTCCAGTCACTGTCTAAAAACTTCACAAATGCACATTTCCCAAAAAGAAAAAAATATTAAGATGGCTGTCTTGTGACTAGCTCCAAGATCTTGATTTAGAAAATAGCCTTCTGGTCAGTGTTTCTCAGAGCTTTTTTTCCTACTTTGCTTGAAAGTGCCACTATTCTTTCCTTGGCTGTCTTAAACTCATTTTGCTTGCCAATATACAACATAGTTTTGTGTCTTTCACCCTTGCATGGGCAGTACTTACTTGTGCATTAGCTTCTTTTAACATATCAGTGCTTGACAGTCTCAAGCAAATTTGGGGAGCATTCTTGACTTGAGGCCCATGTAAGTGTCACACTCTTAAGATTGGCAGAAGAGGCAGATAGTAGATTTTTTTGTGCATGGTAGCATTAGTGTCAAGCACTTACACCATGTGGTCTCATTCAATTCTCATACGGGCCATGAGGTGAGTGGCTCTTTTTCCATTTTGAAGATGAGAAAGCTAACATGCCTCAGAAAGATTACAGTGATGTTCCCTGAGAGACACAGCTAATGAATGATAAAGCCAGACTAATCCGTCCATCCCTGCAGTCTGTTTTGCAATGAGATCCCATCTAATGTGGAGGTAAAAATTAATCACTCCATGATAGAAGGATTTACCAGTTGAAGCAGGGGTAGGACAGAATTTCAGTTTTGCAAGCATAAAGCACTTACAACAGAAGTGCTTTACAACTGCAGAAACCATAACGGGGTTAACTTGACCTGCAACTACAGGAACACATATCTCAGCTCCTTGTTGACGCTGTGGCAAATTATCGCAAACTTAGTGGCTTGGACAGCACACAATTTATTATCTTACAATTATTTTACTTAGAAATATAACATGGGAAAAAGGTTTTGACTAAATTTAACACTTATTCATAATGCTACAGAAAATCAGAATGGTGGTCTTTACCTCACCTGATGAAAGCCATCTACAGCAAACCAACAGCCAACAGCCAACATTATACTTAATAAGTATATAATAATATTTATTATTATTATTATTTTGAAATTGAAAGCCTTCATTTTAAAATCAGGAATAAGACAAGGGTGTCCACTCTCACGACTCTTGTGCAGTATAGTTCTGGAAGCGTTAGCCAAAACAACTAGACAAGAGAAAGAAAAGGAACAACAATTGGAAAGAAAGAAGTGAAATCCTGTACATAGAAGACCCCAAAAACTTCACTAAGAGACTTGTAGATTTAATGAAATTCAGTAGTATAGCAGGGTACAAAGTCAGCACTGAAAAATCAGTAGCATGTCTATACTCAAACAAATGCACAGAGAGAAAAATTATGGAAACCATACTTTTCACAATAACACCCAAAAGAATACGTACTTAGGAATCAGTCTCATAAAGGAAGTAAAAGATTTGTACAGCAAATATTATAGTACTCTGAAAAAAAGAGGTGGAAGAGGATTTCAGAAAATGGAAAGATATTTCTGGCTCCTGGAGAGGAAAACCAACATTGGGAAAGTGGCCATAATCCCAGAATTTTTACACAGATTCAGTTGCAGTCCCAATTAAAATGCCATTAGCATACCCCACAGATCTAGAAAAAAAATTTTCTAAGATTCATCTGGAACCTAGAATAACAAAACCATGCTGGGTAACAAAGGAAAGGCAAGAGGCATCACAGTTGAAATTATAGTACAAAGCTACTGTGATAAAATCAGCATGGTGTTGACATAAAAACGGACCTGATCAATTGAACAGATCAGAAGATACAGACATAACTACAAGCATACTCAGCCACCTTATCTTTGACAAAGGGGCCAAACATGTTCCTTAGAAGAATAGCCTCTTTAATAAGTGGTGCTGAAAATTCTGGTTTTCCACATGCCAAAGACTTAAAATAGACCCATGCCTATCACCTTGCACAAAACTACAGTCAAAGGAGCGGGTACAGAAGAGGAAGGGTGTAGAAGCCGTAAGGACATAGGAGTAGATAAAGCATTCACGAACAAAAATCATACTGCACATGAAATACTTCAAAGAATCAACAGTTGGGATCTCATCTTTTTGAAGTTTCTGCACATCAAAAGAAATCAACAGAGCAAGAAGAAAACCTGAGGTGCGAGATAATTATAGCAGACTATCAGATGAAGTACTCCTATTTAGAGCATAAAATTTTTTTAAAAAAATCAGGCCTCCAAAATTCAAAGACCCAATCTAAAAATGGACATCTGAGATGAATATACACTTTACAAATGAAGAGATACCAATGACAAAGATATGAAAAAATGTTGAACAGTATTGGTCAGTCAAGAGACACAAAACAATGCTGAGATGCCATCTTATGCCAGAAAGAATGGCTGTCATCACAAAGTCAACCAATAATAAATTCTAGAGAGGCTATGTGGAAAAAAGAACCCTTCTCCACTGTTGATGGGAGTTCAAGCTTGTGCAACCATTAAGGAAATCAGTATGGAGATTCCTCAGAAAGCTAGAATTAGAGGGCCCATTCAAGTCAACTGTCACCTCTTTTAGGTATTTTTTCAAAACAACTGAAATCATAGCACAGCAGTTTATGTTTGCCCATGTTTATAGCAGTGCAGTGTGTCATAGCTAAATCTTAGAAACAACCCAAATGCCCATTAGCTGTGGATTGGATAAAGAAAATGTGATAT
>PVKN010022582.1:0-15101 GCA_004027915.1 Capromys pilorides
TCATTATGGACTGTAAAGCATATTGGTTAATATGAACATAAATAAATCCCAAATCTTTTTTCTCTTAGCTTTATATCTAAATGTTAGTTTATACATGGATACTCATCAAGCTTTTTGTTGTTGTTGTTGTTGTTTTTGCGGAACTGAGGATTGAACTCAGGCCCTTGCACTTGCCAGGCAAGTGCTTATTCTGCTGAGCTGTTTTCCCAGCCCTGTTGTCAAACCCTTAAATGAATTTCATTTGTATTTCAAATCCAATTTAATAATATTCAGTGGTTAGTCAAGTATGCTTTTTTTTTTTTGTAGTTAGAGGAACAGATTTGAGAAAAGGAGCTAACAAGGTAATTTTTGGATGAGGGTAGGGGTGGGGTAGGGAAGAATTAAAGCAGCCAGAGCCAGAGGACTGGATTCAGCTAGCAAGCCAGGGAGTCACACTTTGGAGTTCAGACCTGGTGCCCTTTGACCTGGTTCCCTACACCCTGATTATATCTCTGATTACCTCAGATGGGAACCTCTGTCCCATGAGCACTGCTATCCATTAACTGCACAATTTTATAAAATAAAAGTGCAACTGACCCTTGATTTTCTAACAGAGGTTGAATAACTGGATTTTTATATACGTGATTTACATTTATAACACAAAAGATGCAAAATGTGTCAGTGGAAATAAAATTAATAGGCCCAACTTTCTACCACAAAGCTGTTTTAGTGTTTTTCCAGCCTCTTACGTAGTGGACCTAGAGTTCCGCGTGCTGTGGTGTACGCGGTGGCCCCGCGCTTTCTCTGCAGCCCATCTCCCAGTGCAGAGGGTGGCGGACTGCACCCTCCGCTCTCACTGGCTGCTAACGTGGTCGGAGCAGCAGCAGCGGTGGGTTCTTCCGGTGCTAGCGTTTGGATCAGGGGCCTAGTTTGGGCAATGCCTTTGGTTAGGCTTCTGCATTCATGTTCCCTTTTTTAAAAACAACTTATTTTTTAGTCGGGGCCATGGATATTAGAAAACTTGGTTGACTCGAGCCATTAATACTGATTTTTTTGTTTTTGTTTTTCATTTACGTATTTGGTACAGGGTCTCTCTCCGTACCTTGGACTCGTAGTGATCCTCCTGTTTTCAGCCTCTCCAGTGCTGGGATTTACAGGTGTGTGCCACCATGCCTAGACTCAATACTATTTTTTAAAAAAATCAGCTTTAAAACTTAATCTAAAAATTCAGTGCTTTCTATAGAATCAACTTCGAGAATCAAACAGCACTTTTAAAACTTCACATTTCCAAAGTGCATTGACTCATGTCTGTCTGTTTTACAGAAAACTAAATTTACCTTATTGCTGCAAGTTAGAGAGAGAGAGGTTCCTGGTGCCTGGCAGCCCACTACAGTGGGTGCAGGGCTGCGCTCTGAGCTGTCCTCTTTGTGCGGCAGTGCTGTGGAGGTGGATGGGAGGGCTGACGTTCTGACAGAGGACGCAGTGGGAGGCAGGTGATATTTAGCAGACATTGTCAGCTAGTGCTTGATGCCCGGGGCGGGAGGGCTCAGACTGCACCTGTGCTGGGGCAAACGAAACTGTGGTGGTCTCCGGTGGTGGGCAGAGCCTGAGGAATGCGCTTGGCGATTCTAGTGCAGATTCTTGTGTTGGCCAGAGAGTCTGCGATCCTGTGTCCTCTCTGCAAGGGACTCTCCAGATGCCACGCCGTAGTTCTGCCCCAAGGAGACCCTGAAATGTTTTCTAAAACAGTCCTTTTAACATATAGAGGTAGGAAACATGAATGGCCCAGAACTGCTGTGCTAGGAAAGAAAAAACTAGCAGTGTGTGGGTGCTAAGAGAAGTTAGGCAGTCCCCATGATGGGAGTGACGTCACTGCTGCCCCTCCGAGAACTGCCCCTGAGGTTGCTTTTATCCCCTCTTGGAAACATCATTGGTACATTTTTAAATAGTATAGGCAGTGCTTTGGTCCTAGAATATTTTGTTATTGTATATTTTCCTTTATCTCTTATAGTAAAATAAAACAAAATATCTTGTCAACTTATATGATAATCAGAGCTTAGAACTATTCTAACCCTTGTTTTAATAGAAGCTGATTCCATAGTCTGACATATTTGTTATCCATAAGCTTGGGCAGGATGGAAAATAGGCCCTTGTTAAATATGTGTGTTGATAAACTTCTGTTTCATTAATCAGTACTTACACTCTATTTTTTTTCAGTTGAGTGCCAGCAGTAGTTATTTGGCTTATTATAAGAGATTCATTAAATTCTGTTATTAATATATTTTATCTTAAGTTTAAATATAAATTAGAAAAATAAAGGACTTGGAAAGGCTATATTCTGGTTTATAAGTAAAATTCATGATTACTATTCATTAGAGGATTTAGACTTCATTTCTTCTACCTCATCTTCTAATTGTTTAGTTTGCGCCAGCGACGTAGCTAAGCAGTCTGAAGTGCCTGCGCAGGCAAGCTTAGGCAAGTGCAGGGACTGTGGTTTGACCCCTGGCACCACATGCCTCACCAGCCCCACCCCCAGGGCAGGCTGAGCCGGCCACAAAAAAAAGTAAATAAATAAATATAAATAAGGACTGGGGAGATAGCTCAGTGGAATAAGTGCATGCCTGGCAAACATAAGGACCCAAGTTCAATCCCCAGTTCAGCAAAAATAAAGTAAGTAAGTAGTTGGTTGGCTTTGAGAGGGTGGTTACGCCCCTCCTCCCGTGTTTGATAGAGCACATCTCTCTGCATCTTGGCTGTAAAGAGATCCTCATCCAAGCATGGATCTTTTCTCTATTGACATTTTTAAAAACAAAACATAATAAAAGACAGAAACCAGATTGATTTTTGAGAAGGAAATATCCCCCTTTTCAAAAAAAGTTAAAGGTTCCTTTTGTTTTCATTTTTAGATATAATATATATTGGAATTTCCTTTGTTGGTTTATTTTAATCATGGTTTTTTTCAGAATCTTTTATTTTACCATGAAGGTGAAAGAAATAATAAAACTGTTAAAATGTAGTTTTTTCTGTAATTTAAATTTTGAAGGTCAAATGAGTACTTCAGGTTACATTCGGTCACCCTGATGAGTTGTTAATAGAATGTTTTTAATGTTTGTTTAGGTTTTGGTTGCCTTTTTTGGTCAGAAAGTATGCGGCAGTGTATTTTTCAAATAACTAATGGACTTAGTTTTACATATTTCCTATTTAATGCATAATGCTTTGAATAAAAATATAATGTTTTTTTAGGCGATAAAACTTTTTTTTTTTGGCTCCCTCAGGCTGCCTTAAGTACTGGTTGGGTAAGGCTTGAGGAGCTGGGATTCGAACCCTGATCCCTAGTGCATGATGCCCAGCAGCTGCTTAAGCAACTGAGCTAACCCACGGGGCCCCTAGGCAATAAAACTTTTTGAGCTCAGTGTTATTCGTAGTTTATTTTTGATTCTTATCCGCCATTGAGCTTTGTGAATGTATTTGCTTGGTGGGGGAGTTAGCATGGTTCTTTTCACCAAAGAGTACTTGTAAAATATCATTGCAGATAGCTGATTCCAGGAAGCAGAGAAAGACTTGCTGTGCTATTTGACAAGTTGTGAATGCTGGGCAGCCAGGGACAAAGGCAGATGAAGGAGAGTGAGATAACAGAAGCACTGCGGGGGGGCGGTATTCTGCCGCAGAGCTAGCATGGGGCCAGCTAAATTTAACAGGATTCCTCCAGGCCAGAGAATTGGGAGCTATTTTCAGTTGCATGATAGTGAACTGTTTTTAGAAGTGTATGTGGCCATTACTGGCATATTTTGGCAACTTTTCATAGGATCTGGGTCTTATCTCAGTAGCATGTGTTTGAGATTGTTGTAGATGCCCCGGTCCCTGTTCGTTTATGAGAGCGAAATTTGCCATTTCCATCAGAAGTACCTGTGTGTGCCATGTATAGGTTAGACATGGAGACAGGTTAGAGTTCTTCTTTGGCTAGTAGGTCAGGGTTTTCTTCTCTAGCTATTGAAGAACAGTATATCTTAGGCATTTTTTTTTTTAGGTAAAATAAAGAATTCTCTCTTCTTGAGTTTGTGAAACTAGGGTTAAGTAGTTACTTGTTCAAAAATAACTTTTTCACCGTTTTAGATGTTGAAATATTTTATGACATTCTTTCTGTTCCTTACTCATGTCAGTTGGCAGTTACAAGCCTTTATAATTACCTTTTATAATTTAATGTTCGTGTCTAGGAAAAGCTTTGCTGTTCATAAGGTATAAATGTCACATATTCGTAAGTTTAGATTATGACATTCTCCATGATTATAATGGCTGGAGTCAAGTAGAAACATGACTGCTTGAAATTCCTTACAAAGCAGCATGACAGCAGTACTTTTATATTTTATCAGTACATCAGTTTTAATACTGTTTTTAATCAGATAGTACCTAGGTTTTCTGGGATTTGGCACAAATGCATACTTTACTACGAATGTATTACCACTCTACAATGATTTGCATCTTGTGGCCAGTTATGATTTTATTGAATAAGAATTCCTACCACGTTCTGACTTCCCAGAAGGAAGTTATTTGGCCCACTGTAAGAGCAGATTAGCCTCTGTTTTAATAGATCTTCTGTGCTCTGGAGCAGGGACAAGGCCCTGGACCAAGCTTAGCCCTGTCCACTCCACTTCTCCATTCCTGGTGTGATCCTGGTCTTCCCCTGGCCTCTGCCTGTTGCCCTGCAGGCTCAGATGGGTGAGCAGAGCACCAGTGAGCTGAGAATCTGGTGGGATGGTGCTCAGGGTGGCACGTCCTGTCCTCTGTAGGGGCCAGCAGAGACATGTGGGCATTTCCTGCATCTGGTGTTTTGCTGGGGTCCAGCACTTCCGGAGTGCTTGGCTGTATCAGCTTCAGTAACAGCACTGTTCTGCCTCACCTAAGAACACACACAAACACACAGACACACACACACACGCCCACACTGACAGCCCCACTCAGGTCAAGATGTAGGTGTGTTGCACTGCTTCTCATCCTGCACCACCACACCCCACATCTTACCCATTGCCATACTTGTAACTTCTGTCATTGTCTGATTATGGTTCTGTGTCAGCTTTCAGTCACATGATGTGGTGCGTAATGGGTAATTGTATTACTGTCTGTGTGTAGTGCACACATTTACCACAGTTAATTCTCCATCATTTGTTGACACTTGTCTGATGTTTCAAAGTGATGGTAAATTCTATTTGCTGCTGGTATTGTCAGGTGCAAAGTATGCAGCAGACATTTACCTGGAATAACTTAGGAAAGCCGAGTAAAATGTATCCATTGTAATAGTCATACTGACATCACTTATGGTCACGAAGCTTGGCCTTTGGACACGCATGGCTTGAGTTTTGAACAGTGCGTGAGGTCCTGTGACCACCAACGCCTGTTGGGCGCGGTTTCCTCCAGACCACCAGGCCACTTTGCTGCTCTGAGTTAGTGTCCTACCCACTGGGCAGCCTCTGCTGTCCTTCCTGCGTCCTGCACTTCCTGTATTGGGAAATCGTAACAGAAGCAGCTCCTAACAACGTCTTCCCCTGTATCCTGGTGCTCGGAGGTTCAAGGACTGCTGTGTTTGAGTTGCAGTGCAGTTCGTAGCTGTAGCACCATTAGCTCGTTATTAGTTAATGTATATATAAATCAGCTTCCATTTTGAATGATTCTGAACGTTTGCCTATAGATCTTTGTGGATAGGTTTTTCATTTTTAAAAATTATGAAAATTTCACTCTCCATTTAATTATCTTTGCTTTTTTGATGAAAATGGATTGACCATGCTGTGCCAGTGAGTTTGTGGCTTATTCTTATTTTGTTACACTGGTTTTATGTTTGTGATAATACTTCCAGGACCACACAGAATAATGAACAACAAGAGAAGAAACAAAAGATTTGCTGTTGTAAAAGCAGCAAAATAGTATATTAAAGAATAAATATGGGGGCCAAGGAAATAGCTCTGTGGCACAAGTGTCTGCCTGGCAAGTGCAAGGTTGTGAGTTCGAACCCTGGTCCTGCAAAAAACAACAAAACCCAAAAACTTATTTGGGCTGGTGAGATGGCTCATTGGTCTATGGTGTGGTGTGATAATGGGTAATTTTATTGTGCTCTACCACTAAAGCGCCTGCTTAGGTAACTGCAGGGACCATGGTTCGATCCCCGGCACCGAGTGCTGCGCCAGCCCCACCCTGAATAAATATGGAGCCAGTGAGATAGCTCAGCAGACTAAAGCACCTGCATAGGCAAGCTTAGGCTAGCGCAGGGACTGTGTTTTGATCCCCAGCACCATATGCCATGCCAGCCCACCCCCAGGGTGGGCTGAGCCAGCTGGAGTCTGGGCATAGGGGCACACGCTTATAATCCCAGCACTGGGGAGTCTGAAAGCCAGGAGGATAAAGCATAATTTTCAGGCAGTGAACTTTGCTCTGGGAGGCTGAGGCAGGAATACTGCAAGTTCAAGCCTAGCCTGGACAACTTTATGACTTAAAGAACAATAAAAGATCTAGGGATGTGGCTCCATGCGAAGGTTGTGGGTTCAGTCCCCTGTACTAAAGAAGAAGAAAAAGACACCAGCAGTCTTCGCGTTTGGATTCGTCCTATGACTTCTTACCTTGACTGTATCTGTATGTCTATACACCATTTCCAAAGAAGGTCACTTTCTGAGGTTCTCTGGGCTACCACTTAAACGAGTCATCTTGAAAAGATCGATATAGCTGCGCTCATGACACCAACGGGGAGAAGAGTTTTACTCTTGTTTCACTGTAGACATTCGTGTTGTATCTGCCATGTTGGCTTTTAAGGTTGTTGACTGAATTCAAACATTTGAAGTTTTTCTTAAATTCTCAGCATTCTTCTGAAGTGCATAACTTACAGTGGAGATTAGGAGCCATCCGAATGTCTCCACAGCAGTCCTGTTTCCCTGGCAATGTCCACTGCCTGTGACAGTAGGTGGGATCCTATAGTTGCAGCATGACTGAGTGCTCAGGAGGTGTGTGGAATCTGGCTATTACGTGCCACATCGATTCCCCTGGCGACCCTCAGGAGTGTTGCCTCTTGGAGCTGTGGTGTATGCCTTTGGTACTACTTCCTCAGGAAATGGTTTGTCTCTTGTTTAAGAAGTCGCCTCCAGGACTGGGCATGCAGCTCAGTGGTAGAGTACTGGTATTGGCTGTTCAGTGCCCGGCACTGCAGCATGAAGTCATTTCCACTGGGGAATGAGATCCTAAGTGTGGTCTTACAGCCAGTCACGTTAGGTTTGCCCATCGCCCTCGAATCTGCATTAGACTTACACGTTTCCTGTGCTTGAAACTCTTTATTATATTTTGTTCCCAAATGTGATTTCAGATATTCAGAAATTGAAGTGAGTGTTCTTTCTCTAATGCAAGTGACTAGGAGGACGTGAGTGGCCCCTGGCCCCTGCCTGCCTGACCTCTCCACGTGCTAACAGTGTTACTCTGCTCTGCAGGCTCTGTCAGCGGCGTCTCAGCAGAGTTACTTGCCATCTGACTTTCAGGATTTCAGCAAGTGGGAGTTGATGCTGAAGAGAAAAGAAGGACTTCTGAGGCAGAAAGAGATTGTCATTGATCGGTAAGTGCATTTGTATTTACTCAGTATTTCAGCCCAGTGGAGAAGTTTAAGGACACTGTGCACTCCAGAGCTCGGGAATATACTGGCACACTGATGCTGCCTGTTGGCCCTGCCCTGGCCAGTCTTTCAGGAGCCGTTACAAGGAGTGTTGGTCAGTCTGCTTGTCTGTCTCGTCTGTCCCCTCTGTGTGCTCTGCGCTACATGCGGCTTCCTATCTGGAAGGCCTGGTTGTGGCTCGCTGAAGCAGTCGGTGCCCCGTGCGCTGTCTCCGGGCGCCGACAGAGGGAGGCTTCCTTCCAGCAGCTTGCCCTGCACGGACAGGTGTGAGGCCTGAGGCCTCACAGGAAGGTGGCGAATGTTTGAAGTAACTGACAGATAAGAGCTATGCAAGTTTTTGACACCCCAAATTTGTGTAGGCTGTGAAGGAGAAGGAGCTGATCTGGATGGTCAAGTGGGTGCTTGGCCTCTCCGTGGGGCAGAGTGGTCTCCGTCCTTGACCAGGTGAAGCAACAGCACAAAGGCCTGGCCCCACGGGGCTCGGGAAGGGGAGCGATGAAGAGGGCTGGGATGCTGAAGCCTGGCGTCTCCTGTGGTGACTCCTGTGTGCCTACACAGAGGAGAGGGTGACGGCCCCTCCACCTCCTGCCCTGGTTTACCCAGGACACAGGGGCCTTGGTGGCCAACTCAGGCTTCCCTGCCACTCGCACTGCTCTCTTTGGTCACAGTTCTGAGTGACAGTGCCTCTGGGGGCAGGGCGCAGTCACCCCGTGTTACTAAGATAACCGGGATAGTAGTGGTGGACTCGTTTTGTTTTATTTGTTTTAATTTTTGAGGCAACATCTTGCTATGTAGTATAGGCTGGCCTCAAACCTGATCTTGCTGCTTTGGCCTTGAATTCTGAGATCACAGGGGTGCACCACTGCACCTAGCTAATTGTGGACACTTCTGTGGATAGTCTGCCTACCCAGCATTTTATGCCATCTTAGGATTTTCTTTGCATATTTATAACATTTTAAAATAATGCATTGGATATTATATAAAATAGTGGTAGAGAAACCAGCTTTTGCTTCTAAAACCACAGAACCAGCATTTAAGCATAAAATTGGGTGTAAAAACCTCTATAGCATATAGAGTACTTAAAATTAGAATCAAATAGACTAGGGGCTTTACAGTGTTGGTGACACATACAGAAACTGTTTCAGAGATGGGTGACAGGACTCGGTGTCCATTTAAACAGAACCTAGGGTACAGGTGCTTGCCACGCCTGCTTGGGGACACTGTGGCTGATGATGCTTTTCAGATCGCTTCACTAAAAATTACTTGCTGAGTATTATTTTTGAAAATGCCAGTGTACCCAGCACCGCGAGAGAACATGTTCGTTCACCTGTGCATCTTTGTAGATGACTGCGCTGTCAGAACAGAACCAGTGCTTCTGGAAAGCACAGCAGGAGCTGGGTTACTGAGTGCACCCCATCCTCTGAGGAAGGTGGATAGGCTATCTTTGTGGTCACCGCAGAAAGCCAGGAGACCTGGTGCTTTATTCTGTATTTGCCGCTGTAACCGCATAGGTGTTCTGAGAGCATGCCTGGCTCCTTGACCTCTGATTCATTGTGTCCCTGCTTACGTAAGGGGGTTTTGCTACTAAAGAAAGCTGGAGTCTTTGAAGGGTGGTGCTCTGGGCCGCCCCTTCTCCATCCAGCCTTATAATATGAAGACTGCATGACTGACTGAGTATAGACAGATCCTCAGGGATCCTTAGGGACTGCCTGGTGCACGGTAGCCCTCTGCAGATGGTGGGCACAGGAACATGCATTTTGGTATGTGCCAATTTTATATACTGATCTCTGCTTGATGGATTCTGAGCTTCCTACAGAAGCCTTTCTTGTTCATTTGTAACTCATCAACTTCATGCTGAGAAAGTAGCCTCATTTTAATAGAAAAGAGGTCAGAATTCTGGGTTAACCCGTGCTGTTGCTTATATATAGGTCCACTGGTAGCTTGTCGGTGGTTGGGCTAGGGACATAGCTTGGTAGCAGAACACCTGCCTAACCTGTGCAGGCCTCCGGGGTCTATCCCTACTTGTGCCCAGAAAAGCCGTTTTAAATAGTGGCATTGGGGCTGAGGAGATAGCTCAGTAGAATAAGCGCTTGCCTAGCAAGCGCAGGGTCCTGAGTTCAATCCCCGGTACGGGAAAAAAAAAAAAAAAGTTAAATAGTGACACTTGCAAATTGCTCTGAGTTGATCAACTAAAGGGTAAATCAGTAGTCCACTTGAGACTGACACAGAGAATGCGTCCAGTTGTTGAGGAGACCACCGAGTTCTGTAAGTGACCCTGGCTCTGTCGAGAATTCCCATCATGTCATGGTTGACAATTGGCTATAAATATACTTCTCGTTTAGTTACATGTGGAAATATAAGTATTAATTGTGCTAGGGTACCCTTTCAAAATCAATGAATTCTTTGCTACAGTGTAGATACCTTTTGTGTGTGTGTGTGTGTGTGTTTTAGGGAAGGGTCTATAGGGTGTTCGGTGTCTCACTACTAGACTGGATTCATAAATGATTCCCCTGTTTACAGCTTCCCATGAACTGGGCTTACTGCAGGATAGCTTTTTAATTAAATGGTTAATGACCTATATATCATGTGCTTTATATAGGACTTATGATAGAGTTAAGAGGGCCTCCTGTTTGTCAGGACTACTCAGAGTAGCTTACACTCACAAGTTTAATTAACCATCATTTCTGAGCTTGTGTTTGTGACAGTTCCTGTCTTTTACTTTGACACATACCAAAGGAGTTGTGTTAATTCTCAATCATAACTGTTAAAATGAGACTTGATCATTTTTTATCAGAAAATTTGAATGTCATTTTAATAGTATGTTTATAAATGATTTTGGTAGTTTATATGCAGACATATGGTACTATGGAATCAGAGAATGAATGTTTAAGCTGGTACAGTATACCATGATTTAGTTCTAACACTGAACACCAGGCTTAGCAGTGGGCCCCACAGACCCAGGTTGAGTCCATGGCAGGATGGCCCCACTGCAGATACCTGGCTGGGCGTGAATGCCCAGGCTGGCTGTGCCTCAGCGGCTGCTGCAGCAGCTGTGCTGCCAAAGGAAGTCGGGAACCGCCCAGAGCTGCGGGAACCCTGTACTGGACCCAGGGCAGCAGCGCGTGAGCCCTGGATACTGAAATGGGAGACAGTGTAAGGCTTTCTTCTCTGCTGGTAGACTTGGATTTTCCTCTCAGCCTTTGAGCCGCTAAGTTATGTACACATAACTGCAATACAGCGTTAGTGTTTTTGCCTTGTGCGGTCTCCTTACCTTTAATGAGATATCATGATGCAGAAGACTGTGTTTGCCTAGCGCTTTCGGTACTTTCTTCTTTCTCATATCCAGAGCTTCGTCTTACAGAATTGCTCTTCAGCTTATTGTTTCCCATCGTTGAAGTCTGCAGATGCTAAGTTTGGCTTTTAGCTTTTTCTCAAAAAAGTTGTTTTTTTTTAACCTCACCTCTGGCTTTTGTTGTTTTGTTTCTGTTGGCTAAAACTGCCTAACTAGGCTTTATTAGTAACTTTATTAGTAACCTTTGTTTTTTATTTTTACGTAGATTAAGAGTTCCAGAATTTCTAGTGCTTTCAATCGCTCAGTTTTCCTGATGGCCTTACTCCAGATAGGAGCAATCTGGTGTCTTGCCTTTGTCTCCCTGACACCCTTTTTCCTCTAACTGCTCCCAAGATTTTATTGCTCATTCTGAGCCGCTTATTTAGTTAAGGGTCCCTTGGTTCATCGTGCCTAGTGTTTGTGTGCCTGAGTTTAGGGTTAGCTGGACTTCATGAATCTGTGGCGTATATACAGTCCTTGTCAAATCTGGAGAAATTCTAGGCCATTTTCTGCAGGTGGGGGGTGCTCCTCTCCCTTACCTTTAACGATTTCAATTATGCAGATATTTGGCCTTTGAGAATTGTCCCAGAGGTGAAGGATATTCTGTTACTAAAGCTTTTGGTGTTGTTTGTCTGTTTTGGGTTCTCTTGTGGGTAGTTCCTGTCACTGTGTGTTCAGGATCACGTGTGCTCTGGCCCCGCTCCCATGCAGAGCTGGGTCCCTGCCCCCTGGTGCCCGTGCGCTCCAGCTTCCCCAGATCACGGTGGCCACGACCCCTCTGGTGTCCTTGTCCAGTCTGTCCTCTGTGCCAGGCTTGGCTCAGCACCTTGGTTCTTCTGATTACTGTGAGTTGTAATTTCCAGGTGCTCTGCATGCCTGGTGATTTCTTACTTCGTGTCACATTTTATGAATTGCACTTTTGTTTTCCTGAGCTTCATTCTGGGAAGTGTTTTTGGTTATTGTTGTAAGGTTTTGTTCTTGGCATCTGCTGAACATAGTGTGGAGCTAATTTTTCCCCACTGTTCCCGGGTATCCAGTGTTTGGAGTGCCCGGGTCTCAGTGTTTTGCCCTGCTTTTTGCTCCAGGTGGGAGGGAAAACCCAGTCCCCACTGCTCCTTCGTTGCTTGGAAGGAGAGTTTTCTCTGTTAAGCCTTTTTTTTTTGTCTTTTTGAGACAGGGTCTCACTATGTAGTTCAGGCTGGCCTTGAGCTCACTTTTGTAGCCCAGGCTGGCTTTGAACTTGAACCTGTCCTCCTGCCACAGCCTCCCAAGTGCTGAGATTACAGGCATGAGCCACCACGCCCAGCTTCTCTATTAAGCTTTAAATGATTGGAAAATTGTTAAAAGACTTAATTCTTTTTTGGTTACATATTTCCTATTGCTCATTTTTCTATGCGGTTGTGTTTTAAAGCATAACAAGTATTTGGCTTTTTTGCGGAACCAGAGATTGAACTCAGGCCCTTGTGCTTGCCAGGCAAGTGCTTATTCTACTGAGCTATCTCCCCAGCCCCCTTAGGATAACAAATGTTTTAAAAAATAAAAATGATTCTAAGTAGGCCAAGTTCTTTGATGCAATCTGAAGCATATAACCTTGTTTGTTTTCAGTTACTTTGTTATTCTTGAAAACCTCAAGCTACCTGTTTCTCCATAGTATTTTTATTACAAATTCTTATTCCTTTACATCCTTATTGTAAGACTTAATAAATTTTTGAAGATGAGAAATATGGTACATAAAACTCGTAACATCCTGCCTGACGTGTAATAGTTTTAAAATATATCTACCTAGACATTGACTAGCTGGTGGAGGTTGAGCAGCCAGCTGCTGGAGAAAGCCCTGCCCTGCCACGGATGGGCTCTCCACCCGAGGTCACGTCAGGGCCGGGTGGAGCCATGGGCTGTCATCGCTGGCCATGCTGGCGTGTGAACCGTGCAGCTGGTGTCAGGGAGAAGATGGAGGCGTGGAACAGAGGAAGAGCTCATGTTCCTATTGCTGCACATAGCACCTGCCTGGTGACACACAGCAAGAGATGTTTAATGCAGTTCACGCTTCAGGGGTAAAGTGCACGGCCAGCTGGCTCCAGCCAGCAGCAGCGCGGCAGAGGGGATGACAGAGCAGAACTGCTTCATTCGTGGTGGCTGGCAGAGCTGGTGCTGGGAGCAGTGCAGAGACCGCCAGGGACCAGATGTGACCCTGTGGCCCGCCAGACACACCCAGCAGTGTGCCCCATTGTCCCTTGGGCAGGTACCAAGTCAGGCAGACTGACACTGCACCCGCTCCACCAGAGGGTGATTAGGCTGGGCCACCCTCGCAGGGGTGCCAGAGGTCAGGAATAGCTCTGTGGACACAGACCATGGAGCACGTTCTGGAAGGATGGAAATGGAGATTTTAAGTCAGTGAAGTTCCTAACTGTCTTAGTTACTTTTCTCATTTTTTGAGACAAAATATCAGAGACCCATAAGATAAGAGGAGGAAAGGTTTGTTGAGGTCACAGTTTGTAGAGGCTTCAGTCCATGGTCCACTTGCTCTATAGCAGGGCGGCACGGCCAAGGGCGTTGAAGAGAAGAAATGTCTCCTGGCAAAGAGGGCCGCAGCAGCACCAACAGCAGCCCCCGTTCTGCCCCTTATAGCCTTATATTCCATCCAGGCTATCTGCCCTTAGGGTGGGGAGAACTCACACGGGGGTGGGGGATGGTGGTCCTTAATCCCAGCCTCACACGCTCCGGATCCTGCTGTTGCTGCACAACCCCACCTCTGACCACACAGAGCTCTGGAGGAACATGGAGATACAAGCCGCAACACTGGCCAGGCAGGCAGCATCTCATGGGAGGTGAAAAGAAAGGAAAAAGCAAAGGGTCTGGGAAGCAGAGTCGACCAAAGACAACCTCCATAGAGTACCAGCAGCACTCCATGGCTTAACTAAGCCTGGTAGTCATCCCACAGCTCGGAAAGCATTGTACGTAGCTTTGAATGTTCTCTGGTCCTGGCTTCTAAAATTGACAATACTGTTAACCTCTTGGGTAAGATAATTACAACACTAAAAGCTCTGCTTTTTACTGTTTCTTAGAAAAAATAAATTCTTTGTAATGTAACTTCAAGTTGTGTCTTACAGGCAGAAGCAGCAGATTACCCAGCTCCATGAGCGAATAAGGGATAATGAACTGCGGGCACAGCATGCGATGCTAGGACATTACATAAACTGTGAAGATCCCTGTGTGGCTAGTTTGCAGGTAAGGTTACAGGAGAGTGGTTCCCTTCTAGTACAGAGGAATGAACTCAGGGCCCTTGCACTGGTCTGTAGCTCCTCTTATTTTTTATTTAGGGACAGAGTCTTACTAAGTGACTTACTAAAGTTCCCTGGGCTGGGATTATTGGCATGTGTCACTAAGCCCAACTGACTACAAAGTATTTTATAGCTGTTATTTAATACTATATCTTGCATTAGTAATATACTTGACTTATAAGTCAGGGTGTTTTGATCAAGGGGTGAACTGGTTGTAGTCCCGTGTGTTACAGACGTGGTGAGTAGGTCAGGCCCCTTGCAGGCACACGCAGGAGCCGCGCGGTCAGTTTCTGAAGCATCTGGCCAGGGTTGCTGGACAGCATCAGCAGCTACACATGCATTTCATTACTTTAAAAGGTGTCAGGATGCGCTGTTTGGCATCTGATTTCATTCTTTGCTCCCAGGCCTTGTGCCACAGTGCGGTTTGTGTTGGCCTTGTCATGTTGCTGTCTGAGAGCCATGTGTGAGGGCCTCTCTTCCCACCCCTTCCACGCAGTGTCCTCAGGAGTGGGTGTCACACTTAGTAACTCACCCAGGACCTCTCTGGAGTAGATGTGTGTGCACATGCTGTCTTCTCAGGAGTGTGGCAGCAGAGGCCGGAGGTCCCCTTCAGTGACTTCCATGTGCACTTCTCCCAGGACGGATGCTGCACTACTCTTTATCTGTTAAGACCAATTCATCTTTTTTTTTTCATTCTGGGGGTTGCCTCTTTTTTGGCTTGTTTTTCTGTTGGGGTATGAGTATTGTTTACTGTTTTTATATAAACAATGTACAAAAGATATTTATATGCAAAAGAAATTAGCTTTTTATCTATAATTTTATTCAAATATATATGTGTATATATGTGCGTGTGTGCATGTGTGTGTGTGTG
>PVKN010022583.1:0-15101 GCA_004027915.1 Capromys pilorides
AAATGTGGGGCTATGTAAACAGCAGAAGAGCTAAGAGTTAAAAGTGGTCACTTGTGAGAAGAAGAATGAAGGGGGTTATCTTTCAGGATTCTTTGACTTTTAAATTATGTTTATATATTACTTTGATAAAAGAAGATATTTTAGTAGGCAGAAAGATTTTAATTACATACATGGAATTTCCAGACCCTTCACTTTTGCCATCACAGAGAGTATGTCCCGAGTGGAATGGATGGCACTGAAAACATGGGGATCTTCCGTCTTCTTACAAAGAGGGGGCAAATAGCATCTTGAGGACGTACTTTGCAGGAGGTGGTTAATATACTGGTCAAGTTCATCCTGGCTTTCTGTAAGTGGGGACAAACAAAAAAGAGTCAATGAAAACAAACTGCAGAAATATCCTAATAGCATAATAGCTACTGTGTGTAACACATAACAGTGAGTAGATTTGGTGGAAGACATTTAGATTCATTTATTCACACCACTATCCACCCACAGAGAGGAGTAAGAATAGATATGATGTTTACGCATACACATTTATTGTTTGGAAAAATTTATTCTAAAGAAAAGAAGAAACAAGTCAAAATAATGTTTCCATCATATCTCCCAAAATGAAATGCATCATATGTAAGATAACCTGAAACATGGTAGATAGAGTATGGATTTTTTTAATATTTCAAGAGTAAGAAAAGCCTTGGGAACTCTCAGTTCTAATTCCAACTACTATCTAAAAGTAAAAAAAAAACAAAACAAAAACAAAAACCAACAAAAAAAAACAGGTCACTTTGACCCACAATCTCATTCAGGTTGTGAAGTGTACTTGGGGCTGCATTACTTACATTTAATAAAAGCTAGATTGTTCTGCAGTTTCTGTGAAAATGCAAGCAATGTATTTTTATCTTCACAACATGTTCTGAGGGGGCTGAGGGTGTACCCCCAGTGGTAGAGTGCTTGCCTAGTTTGTAAAGACGCAGGGTTTAGTCTGGGTTAGGGCTTAAATAGCTGTGAGAAATTAAGAAACCATTTAAGGAACAAATTGCAGCAGGCAATATAAATGAATTCACAGGTGCCTGAGTTTCCATGGGCAAATGAGAGAAAATATAGACATAGTGGAAAGTCCTCAAACAAAACTGTGTCCCTCTCGTGTTACAGAAAAGCTTTGCTTTCGCAGGCATCATCTGTAGTTTAGGATTTTATCTATTTTAATACATATAAGTTTTAGAAGCTTCTTTGGATTTGTTTGCTTTCAGCTTAATTGCCAATCATGTTCTGTACTTGAGCCTTAGAGTTAATTTTATGAAAGTGTCAAGATTTAAATGATTTCGACAAAGCATTTCATGCAGTACCCTGATTACAGGTGTCTTCCAAGTATCCTCCAAGATCTGAGTCATTATCAGGACTGAAGCTCCCTTCGCTGGTGTCATCGAACAACTTCTCATCACAGTCAGGATCCAGGAAGGTCAGATAAGTGTAGAATGATGTGGTGAGGAATTCTGACAGGTTTCCCAATTTTACTCTGTCGAGAAGACACCATGTTAAAGATACAGGTGAATGTGGACGAACTTCCACATGAGTCACTGTAAGACTTTTCCACAACCAAGGGGCACTTGTGCCAGAGTCAATAAATACATTACTCAGCAAACCACTTTTAATCAGAACCAACCTGTTCCTTCTGACCCTAGAATGACTGGAACAGAGGCAATGATTCTGATTGTCCCTACTATGAAATGTGGTCACATGGGATTGTTATGATGGGAAAGGCACATCTAGGAGCCAAAGCTCTTTAGAAGGAACAGGATGGACCTGCCATCCCCAGACTGGAACAGACATCCCAAGGGGCCCTATTATATCAAACCAGTAAAAAAATTTCATCGAAAAATGGTAGCTCGGTTTGGCAGCCTGCAATTCTGCAATAGGGGCAGCAGCCCCCACATTCTGTAGGCCAGTCCCCAGATACTGACAGCACATGGGAAGCCTACCCTACAGTAAGAAACATTCTTAAAATGTCAGGCCCAGAAGCAGAAGACTATGGGATTCTGCCTTTGAATCCACCAGCAACAGGTGAGGACTTAGTTTAAATAGCTACTGAGAATGTGTTTAAGGAGTAGATTGGGGCAGGCAATGCAACTGAGCTTACTGGGCAAATGGTGTCAAGGAAGGAAAAAGCCTGCCATTAATGGGACAAAATGCTTTACTCTGGAGAGCCATGGGTCCAGTTCTAAGTGTTGTTTAACCCTGGGGTTAGGGAAGAGGAGTTGAGTTGGAGTGGGAAAGGGAGATAGAGAGTTTTCTTCTGATAAAGGTAAAAGATGTTGGGTTCATTTGTCTAAAAGAGTCCAAAGCCTGAAAGTCAGTTATTTAGAAAGCCTTTAGTTACAAGCTACCTCAAGTAGTTTTATGGGAGTGGAAATTAGTCTATATGGTGTGTTTACCTTTTAAAAATCCTCAGACCTAGAGGAAAAGCACAAATGGGATTCAACCTTAATCATAAAGAACAAAGTAAGGGGTTAAGGGTATAGCTCAGTGGGAGATCACTTGCATAGCATTTGAGAAACGTTGGGTTCAATTCCCAGCACCAAAAGCCAAACCAAACATTGTAGGAAAGACAGCTGAAGAAGCCTAGGCATTCCAGTTCCTTCCGTGGTTCTTTTTCCTATAAAATAGGAGGTTCGCTGCTCAAGGGTTAGGTGCTGGTTATAGATCTATGAAAGGCTTTTTGCACCTATTCATTTGTGTCTCTCACTTTGAGCCCATAGTTGTCTTTCAAGCAGCACTTTAGTCCACAACACAAGAAACTGAATGAGACAACATAATGTATGCACTCCAAGTGCTCCATTGACTGCACCATGGTACTTTCTTTATGATTACTGAATTTCTGTAAAATATTTGGCAGAATAGTTCATCATGGGCCTGTGGTATTCTCCCTTGGTCATGATGCCATACATCAGGTGGTAACTTCTGCAAACCAGAGGTGAAGTGCTCAGAAGTGGTTGCAAATGGAGGTTGTGGTGCTAGCCCTGGAAATGTGGACAGCTGGGGATGATCCCACTGACACTCTGGAGAGGCCAGGAGGAGCCTGAATGTAAAACAAGAGCAGATCTGCAGCAAGCTCTGTGGGCAGAGGCACCTGTGGCCAGACTTAGAAATACAGCCACTGAACATTGAAGGCAGTATGCTAGGTGAAATAAGTCAGTGACCAAAAGACAAATGCTGTAGGATTCCATTTGTATGTGTCATCTACCTCAAATCATGGTAATGCAAAACAGAAGAATGACTGCCAGCAGCAAAGGAGTGCGGCACAGGGGAGGAGGGGAACTGTTTAAAGGGTATGAGCTTCAGTTCTGCAAGATGACTTCTGGAGATCTGTCTCACACTAATGTGAATGTACTTCACACTACTGAACTACATACACACTTAGAGATGGCTTATTGTTTTCTATTTTATTTTTTTTTATTTTTGGTGGTACCACGGATCGAATTCAGGACCTTGTTCTTGCCAGGCAAGCACTTATTCCACTGAGCTATCTCCCAAGCCCCTTAGAAATGGTTTAGATGGTAATGTGTATTTTATCAAAAGTTTAAAAAATGAGTAACTTTTCTGTGACAGAAGAAAAGAACACAAGAAGGGGTCACTTCAACTCCTTAACACTCTTAGCAATTGGTCTTCCATCAGGGACCCTGTGGAAGCTTCCCTGAGCCCAGAAAAGGCTGTCTGCACCAGGCTGCATGGTGAGTTTCTCTTGGACAGCCTTCTGGAATATCCCAGGGGATTCAGGGAGAGGAAGGCACAGACAAATCCTTTGCTCTGTGACACTCAAAACAGGATGAGGTTTCTGTGGAGGGTCAGTATCATATCATTCCAGGAGCAACTGTTGTACTTTTGCACCTATAGACCAAGCCTGGGGACAGTGACATTATGCAGGATCATTCAGCTACTCTGCTCCAAGAGACACTAAGGAATTTGTCCAGGTTTCTTAAGGCATACTCAGGTCAAGCATTTAGTAAGCATCTGCAGGATCCTAGGGCCTGGGTATTTTCTTCCATGAAACACACAGCACTTCGTGCATGTGCTCCAGGAAAGATGCTACTTCAGAGATTGACATGTCTACCTCTCTGTGCCCCAGGGACCTCTGGCACTTGTAAAAGCTATTTAACAACACCTACTGAGCACCGTTTTAGTCCTGATTCAAGTTTTACATGGGAGATGGAATTAAAGCTTTAACTTCGTTTTTGCTTTAAAACTCCATGTTGCCAGATATAGCAACTGATATGAAAAATGCAAGAATGGAAGCAAAAGACTTTAAGAAAGGTCAATTCTACTCACAGTTTCTTAGAAAAAAATAAATCGTAAATTACCTGGCTCCCCCAAAATATCCATCTTCCAGTTTTCTAATTGTAGAAAGAACTGCTGAATGAATATCTGAGCCATCATTTGCTAAAGAAAAAAGAAGTGATGAATGAATTTACTTAATCTGGGAATACATATTTTCAGCTATGCACTGAGATGTTTTCATCAGTACAGTCTAATTAAAATCTTATCTCTGGAGAAGGCTCCAGAGATAAGAAATCAAACTGCTAGGAAGCCCCATTAGTACTCAGCTCTGTCCAAGAGAGATGTTCTAAACATTAGGAAAAGGGCCCAATCCACCCGTGGGGCACACCCGGCAGGTGCAATCCCGGAAGTTACTCAGCATGGTGTGTGTGACAGGGAAGGTGAGTGTGGGTCTGCCCGTCATCCTCCAGCAAGTGCACAGGTAGGCCAGCTCGATCCTTAGCATCTCCACGATCATCTCGTTGTCCAGGGCTAGGTAGAAGTGATGCTGGTCGGTGAACTGGAAGCCAGAGTAAGTCAGATAAAGCGGCATCCTTGACTTATCTCCACAGCTGTCACTTAGGGAAGCACTACTCTAAGAGGCTTTTGGCCATATAAGGTATTTTGCACTGGACATAATCTGCAAAGGGGAGCCGCTTTCTGTGAGATCAGACAAATCACCTGGCTAGCAGCTATGGCTGCATTAGTGCGGAAGCACCGGCAATCTGTTTTTAGCTCTTCAGTTGGGGCTTTAAGTGCCTGTCTAGTGCTACTGCCTCTCAAGACATATCAGTGACTCCTTGATTCCTACTCCTTCCAGGGCTATTGGCTTTGGAGTGAGGACGCTCAGGGCAGGTTAGATGTAGAGAATTCCCCTTACTGATGCCTGGTTAAAGTTAATGAAAGGCACTTGCACCTGATGTGGATGACAAATTGCTCTCCTCGGTTTGGTACTAGTGTATATTCACCTCTGGACTAAACTTTGGTATTAAGGGAAGTATCTCATGAGGCTTAAGTAAGCAACATAGGCTAGGATAGGAAAAAGCCGCTTGGGGCTACTAACGCAAGACTCCACAGCCAACTGTGTACCACCTGAGCAAGGCCCATGCTGGGCCCCATGCTGGTAAAACAACCACACTACTATTCTTTCTAGATACTCCAGTGGATGGCAAAATATTTGGTATGTGTTCCACGGGTTAATTTTCTTTGGAAACAAAAACTAAAGTTCCATAATTAGTATGTTCTCTAGCCCAGGGAGTTGGAATCTAGAAATCAGACTAGCGGTGTGACTATTAACATTAGGGGCATGACTGGCAATGTCAGAAGCCCATAATGTTAATCCTACTAACCTATTATGAAACTGTCTCATTACTATTTCTTTCTCATTAAAATTAATAATAATAAAAATCCATTAGGGGTATCATTCTGCTGTGGAGGAGAAAAGCTTATGAGATAGAAAAAGAGAATCAATAGAAGAATACTGGTTGTCTTACCACTGCCCTGCTCTTCTCACCTGGGGTGTAAAGGTAAAGGTTTGATTCCTAATCACATAAAGTTTTGAGGTTCCAAGGACACCAATGTGCCGATATGGTCGCCCACTCAATTTCATATTCTTATTCCGTCCTATTTGAAATATAAGAGAAAGTGGAGTTAGTAACAGCTAATCCCAGTGACTTAGGCTAAGACTGTGTTTATTTCTATGTTAGGCAACCCAGTCAAGGGTTTGTTTTTTCTAATACTATTGTCCTTTAAAATGGAATAAAGCTGAGTGTAGAAACAATTGCTTTTTCTGTTCACACATGTATATGAATAGCATTGTTTGATGTATATGGGCTAAAACTACTAAAAAGACTTTATTAACACTTACTTTTATTTAGTATTCAACCATAAAACTAAAAGATTCTAGAAAACAAAGCCTCCTCATGTTTCAATAGGTAAATGAAAATTTTCTGATACCACAAAAGTTAAAGTACTAAGATACCACTGATGACTCTTTCCATTGTGAATGTTTATAGGTGGGTCCTCACAAGCAATGTGCTGAATGGTATGGCTGGCCTTGGTGGCACTGGACACCAGGCTGAGGAGGATGTGTTTGTTTTTGTATTCTTCACATTTCAACAATGTAACTACATGCTTAGTACTAGTTTTGCCCAATTCTTTTTCTTTTTTCTTTTTTTTTTTTTTTTTGTGTATTTTTGAGACAGGGTCTTGCTATGCAGTTCGGGCTGGCCTTGAGCTCACTTTTGTGGCCCAGGCTGGTCTCGAACTTGCACTGATCTTCCTGCCTCAGCCGCCCAAGTGCTGGGATTACAGGCATGCACCACCATGCCCGGCTCCCAATTCTTTAGAGCTTATATATACATCACTGTCTTCCTTGGGCCTAAACCCCCAAGATGCCCTTTGCCAAACATGCCCTGCTATGTTCCCCAACCTACCAAGCTTGGCATAGAGGTGACTAAGAATCCGGCCTGGTTGGACCCGAACTGGATGAATGTCAGCGATGCTCTGTACATTTATCCCATGTTTCCTCAATAGATCCTTGATGTGACTGTTTTCTGCCAAAACAATGACTGTGAATAAGAGAAAAATCGGTATCAGAATGATTGTGGTTAGTGTCTCTGCACACTGACGTGGATAATTTGTCTCTTCTTCTGCCTGATGATAGGCACCTTAGTGTACCCTCCACACACTGGTTCGCTTTGGAAATGGTTATAAAGGTCCTGCTGCTCTTCCTGGTTCTCTCTGTCCTTGCCACTCTTCAAAACCCATGATGCATGGTGGGTCTAAGAGACTTCTAGAAATTGTCTTTTATAGGTCTCACTCCAACTTACCTCATCTCAAATAGTGCATCTGCCTCTTCTAGGTCAGTATTTATTCTAAATCTGTCTTTTGTTCTTTTCACATAGGGTCTGGAATGGAAATAGCTCCCTCAGGGAACACCAGGACAAGCTTGTACCCCTGCTCCCAAAGGGCAGGGGAACAATACAGTGAAGTCCACTCATGGAGGACTCTTTAAAAGGAAGCAAGGGAGGGAACATCTTTCCTTCCACAGAAAAGAAAGTGGCCCTGCCAGTGGAAATGGTGGTGGAAGTGAGCCAACCTGGCCCATCCAAAACCATAGCACAAAATTCCACCAGTGGGAGGGAGCCTTTCAGAGCCCCATCCCTGGGTGGTGAGGCTGGGCACCTGGCTCTCCAGCAGACAGGGGAAACCTTGGGTGCCTAGGACCAGGAGGCCTTTAGGGGAGGGAGACTCTCTTGAGGCCACATCAGAGGTCAACTGACATACTCACTTTATCAGTAATGCTGGGTTTTATGAGAAGGGGCAGAACAAAGGGAAAGAGTCTGGGGTGGAGACTAGAAGAAAGGGTATCTCAGCCATAGAGTGACTGATGCTTTATTTAGCTGCAGCAAAGCCACCTGGGAACTCAGAGGGTGCTCAGGTCAGAGAAGAAAAACTCCACTACTATTAAGGTGGCCCACGAGGGCTTGGGGTGGGGGTGCTAAGCATACAATGCATATAAATGCCACTGAGAGCTGGATTTCAGTTACATCCTTAAAGTATTTTCATACACATTGTCTCATCTGATTTTCACAACATGGCTCTAAAGCCTTACATTCTTAACTGGCCAGTTACAGCTAAATCGGGATGGGAATCTAATCCCTGTGGACCCCAGCAAGACTGGCTAGGGAACTGGTTAATACCTGTTCCTTGTAAATTTCCAATAACATGTAAAACACTGCATTTTTCAAAGCTACATAGAGGCTACTCCCTGTAGGAGTGGTTTTGTTTTTATTTTCAATTAATTTTTTTCTGTAGTACCAGGGATTGAACTCAGTAGTCTGTGCTTGCCTGGCAAACACTTATTCTATTGAGCTATCTCCCTGGCTCATGGTTTTGTTTTAGGTGGGAACTTCATGATCTAATATAGCTGTATATGGATGTTTTTAAGACTGCACCTCCCTTACACCATGCAGCCTTCTGGTCATTTTCATTCATTCTACTGCATTATATTTAAAAAAATGTTAATTGAGACCCATCGATCTGTCCTGGCCTGCAACTGGAAAAGTAGTCTTACACACATAAAGGAGCAGTTAACAGAACATGCTCTGGGTAAGTACAATGTAACACAGCTGGGTCAGTCTATCTGGAGGTCAAAAGTAGGCTCAAACTTCTGGCTGTCAGATGAGTCCTTGCGTGGGTGGGTTAACCTCTAAGCCTCATGTGTAAGGTGGCGATAACCCTAATTGTCAGAAATGTTCTAACATCAGAATGTTCTAAAGGTTTGGTGTGTCCCACATTGCTTCCTTTTTTTTTTTTTTTTCTGGTCTTTTTGAGACAGGGTCTCGCTATGCAGTTCAGGCTGGCCTTGAGCTCACTTTTATAGCCCTGGCTGGTCTCGAACTCACACCAATCCTCCTGCCTCAGCCTCCCAAGTGGTGGGATTACAGGCATGTGCCACCATGCCCAGCCCACATTACTTTTGACACAGTACTGACTGAGTAGAACAGCTGCAGCTCATGTCACTACATCATGAACAGGTGCAGTGGCCATAAAGAACAATGCTGTTACTTGTTCACTCACTGTTTTCAACATAGATGCTACAGCAATGACATGGGCCTTGTTCTTAAAAAGTACACTGCCTACTTCAGGGGCAATAAAGTGTGAGAACATAGGCATAATATTATATGGTGCGTAAGTGTTCTATGGGGCCTGCAGCATATGCTGAGCTGCCTGGAGGCCCTCGAGAAAAGGAAGGCAAGACAAGGGAGGGACCAAGGCACTTGCTGCATACCAGCAGCCAGCACTGTATCACAAGCTTCCTGCACTGCAATCTCTGTTCTTGCCAAGTCCACTGGAGCAAGCGCAAGAATCCTAACAGCACCACACATGGTGCAGTCACTTGGCAGAGGCAGCTCAAGCTGGCCTCCTACCTTTTTAAAAAGAGGAGCTCCATGGAGAATAGAGGGAGGGAGACAGGGGCAGATGGCAAGAATCAGAACTCCAAAAGAGGAATGGGTGACCTCACTTGGCTTCTGAGTTCTCACCAGGCTCTCCTTTTCAAAGATAAACAGTCCTGAAAAATGATGCTGAAAGAATTTCATGTGCCTCAGTTGCAATCTAAGTTTAGCTTTTTTTTTTTTTAAACCAAAGATTGAACTTAGGATGTTGCACTTGCCAGGCAGGCACTTGTGCCCCTGAGCTGTCTCCCTGGCCCCTCAAAGTTTAGATTTCAGAAAACAATTGCTTTGTAGAAAGTAAATTTGTGGTTTGGAAGAGCACACTGAGTGAGTGAGTTATATAAGGCATCTCAGAGACCTATATACTGAAGCACATATAACAGTTTTTAATTAAATAAGAGACTAAGGAACAATTTGAATGAACACAAATGACACTGATTTTACAAATTAGAGATGAATCGAAAAACATGCTCACAAACCTTGTACTACAACATCAGGTTTGACTGAAGTGGAAAATCTTCTATTTAAGGGATCAATTTCACCAGTAGCAAGAAATCCCTGGGAAGAAAAGAGCATTAATGCTATGAAACATTGATTAACTAAAATTTTACCTTCCACCTAACTTTGAAAGTAACACATTTTAGTGTGCAAAACACTCCAAAGCACTCAGGAGTGTTTATCCTTCGTGAGTCAATTGTTTACTTTTTCTGAAATACAGTATGTGATATGGATGCCAGGAATACAGGAAAACACAGTAACACACTGGACACCTGGCTCTGTAGGGCTCATACTGCCCCATCTTTTTTTTTTTTTTTTTGAGTTTTATATATTTGGTACTGGACTTGTGGTGATCCTGTTTCAGCCTCCCCGGTGCTGGTATGATAGGTGTGTGCCACTATGCCCAGTCTTGGTGGCCAACTTGGTAAGTGGTACCAGGGATCAAACCCAGGTCCTTGCACTTGCCTGGGCAGGCACTTAGACTGCTTGGCTATTTCCATGGTCCTGACCCACCTTTTGTGAGTGAAAAGGATGGCAGCTAATACTTCCCTGTGTATGCACTGTCACATTTATGCCTCCTACCAGGTAGGTTCTACATTTATTTGGAACCATTTTATAGGTGGGGAAACTGAGGTAAAGGTGCCTGAGGGAAGTGGCAGAGTAAAGGAGTTGGTTATGGGGCTGCTTGAAACATGATATTTCCCCCACCCTTGCCAAGTATGCTTTTTGAATATGCCTCTTCTTGCACTTTCTAGAAATGGTCTGAGGTCCAAGAGGGGACTGAGGCCCTCTGGGAGCTTTTGAGAGAAGTAGACCTGTTGCTGGACCAGAGGAAGACTCACAGGGAGAGGAGGAAACAGTAGAGCACAGTAGGTTACTTCCCATCTCACTGATACAGAAACCTGAGCTGGAACGTATTGTAGAGACAAGGAAGGCCAAGATTTTTACTTTACACCTGAGGAAATCAAGGCCACAGAGGACAAAGGACCTACCCAAAGTCACAGAGCTAGTCAGAGACAAGGTTTACTTTTCAAAGGAGATGCACATGTAAAACACAGTCCTTACTCCCAAGGGCAGGACACTGACAGACTGCACTTACCCATGGAACCATTGTTCTACCCTCAGCAGCACCAGCTCCTACTGGCTGCTTCCACTGTGCTACAATCACCAAGAACCCAGTGGCATTCTTGTTGCTATTGTTTTTTTCCAGTACTTTGGATTAAACTCTGGTGTACTCTACCACTAGCTGCACCCCATTTTAAAAAAAAAAGTTTTATTTTTGAGACAGGGTCTTGCTAAGTTACTCAGGCTAACCTGAACTTGTAAGCCTTAGCCTCCCAGGAAGCTGGGATTGCAGGCATGTGTCATGGCACCCAGCCCAGGTAGCATTCTGACTCGCTCTTCTGTCCTCATTTCTAGAGCTGGTGGACTCACAGGGCTGGGCCAGCTTCAGAGGCTGGCAGCCCCTCACTCACATCTCAGGCTCCTATTCCCTTCCCCAGGGACCCCAAATACTCAGCTAAGCAGGATCCACTGAGAAGAATGAAACCATCTGATAAAGTTGCACTTAGGATGGGTGGATTCATTCTGAGGACTCAATGAGTTTTGCAATAGAAGCCTATGGGGAAGTTAAGGCTCAGCAAGAGGAACTAGGTCAAGACACAGAGGATTTTCTGGGATGCTAGTTGGGAGTGGTCTGAAGGATCATCTGACAAAATTCATCAGACTCAGGCCAGTGGCCTCTTGTAGAGTTCTGAATAGCCTTTCTGATTCCTGTGCCTACGGCTGGTGCTGGGTGCTTCCTGTCCATTTAGTAGTTTCTCAAATTCTACATTTTTCAGAATCCTGTCACAAAGTTTCAAGCTCCTGATGATCATAAAATCAAGCAGGCTCTCGGCTCAGATCAGGAATACTGGCAGGACAGGGGCACAGTGTTGACTTGCAGTTGGTCTTAAGGTAAATATAGATATACAAGGTTAGGAGTTGAACCTAGGAGCTAACACGAGCCATTGGACCTCAAAGGCATGCAGACGCAAAAGATATTCACAACCATTCTGGGCAGAGAGCCCCTATATTCTTCCAGGGTTCCCTGTACCTCCAATCAGATGACTGTCAGCCTGTGAAGCCACCAAGCTCCTACCTCTGCCAACAGCGAGCTGAGGATGTACAAGGACTGGCCCCACAGATGAGGCAGCTTCCCCAGAGGAACTCTGTCCACTGTGTGTGCATTCTTGTATTCTTCATCTACCTGCCAAAGTCAGAATGTTAAGAGGATAAGAAGGTCAGAGACACCTTACAGTGGGGAGTGCACTGTGTATTTACAAAATGGTTCTTATACTCGACCAAATTTGTGTATGTGCTGGGATGTGGGTCCCAGAAGGGAAAAGGTTTCTTTTTTGGGGAATCTGGCATTCTGTGCAGAGGGAGCCATGCACTCTAGTCCTGGTACCAAGCCAGTGCTCTTCCCAAGCAAACTTGAACAACAGATGCTGGAAGCCTGGCTTGCCTTCTTCGTGCACAGCTCATGCTAACATCTGGTTATGTTACTGGTAAGAAGGTCAAAACCAGCAGCCTATAGCCACACAATGCATGGCTGGATGTTTAAGCCTGGCTTTTCTCTCTGCCCTCCCTTCCTAGGGCTTTATAACCTGTGCCTACGCAAGAAAATTACCAGAAGGTGGCACTATTCATTGAGGAAAATCAATCATGTTATTTGACCACAAATCCTCCACCAAGAACTCAGACATCAGAATCCATTAGGGGCTTTTGTCTTCTCAAAACAAAGCTTCCATGTTCTTTCTGATGGACAGTGCTGGCTGTACACTGCTAGCTAGTCTGCGACTTTCTCCCTCCTAAACTCCATATTGCCCTTAAGTTTTTGGTCATTGCAACATCGGTTGGGGCCACATCATCACTGATTTTCCTCTAGAAAACATAGGTCAATTGACAGAAAAGGGAAAATTATATTGTGAGGGTAGTCATGCTTTGGGGAGTAATAAGCAAAATTAGTAATACGGTCAATGAAACAATTCACATTTTTTTCAATAGTCGTAAACATTTATAAAGCCTTGAGTATATAAGCTGAATGAATCTAAATGTCCCTAGTAATCAAATAGGATAATAGTGTGGAAGGAGAGTCTCTGGAATGTCATACTAGTTATCTTTGGGTACTGGGATCAGAGATAAATATTTTCTTCTATCTATGCAATCCTGGATGTTACATATAGTGCAGGACTACTTTCATAATTGGATAGTATGCTAAAGCTATGTGAAACAGAAGTAATATTAAGAAAGACTGCAAATATCTAGAATGAGAAATATCCAATGTAGTCTAGGTGTGGTGGTGCATGCCTGTAATCCCAGTTGCTGGGGAGGCTGAAAATAGGAGGATCACTACTAGTCTTAACTGCGTAGTGAGACCCTGTACCAAAAAAAGAGAAATGTCCAATGCAAAGAACAAAAAGCAAACCAAATGTCCAGATCAAAAGACAACCTCATTCTGCCCTCCTTCCAACGATGGCCAGATCCTGCCTTTACATGGAGGGGTCTTTTTCCCCTTCTGTCCACTGCATCCCATCCTAACCTCTTGTAAGTGCTCAAACACACATCTTTGCTACTGCCTTTGTCACCACCAGTGCCACCAGTGGCTGTTCATACCTCATGGCCCATTTCCTCTAGCCCCCGCTGGCCTGTATTCAGTTTCCCAGGCCCTGGCCTGGCACCTGGCATGGAGTAGCTGCTTACTACATTTGCTTGGCACACTTTCATTAGTCCCTAAGTACTCAATGGAAGGCCTTGTGCATGGCAATGCCCTGTGCAAACATCAATTAAAGATGAGTGAGTCTGAAATCCAAGCTGAATGTTATCCGGTTTCTAATTTGTACAAAGGTGCCATATGGTCCTATGGTGGCCCTGCCTGTAGGAATCCTGCCGAGTGGTCTGCAAATATTATTGATGTGACTGAGGAGCCTTTCTAGTTGTCATCAACAAGCAGCCAACACAAAATGTGGTCAAGGCAAAACAGCGTCCAAGACAGGTATGTAACACACAGTTGTAAACTGCTGAATAAAGAAGTCCATTTTAATGATAACAGAAACTAAGAGAGTAGAATCTAAAAAAGAGTTGCTGAGTAACTTCTTACAATGCACAATGAACACCGTCCATCAGAAAGCAAAGTACAGCTTGTAACATGGAGCATTTTCCTTTAAACATAAAATGTTTACAGAGAAAATTTTCTGCTAAGAGGTATTGGGGTCCAGCATTATCCCAATTTAGGAAACTAGGTAGAAAAAAACTACCTTTGAGCATCTTTTTGGAACTGGACTGGTATAGAATGCCTTTAATTAATGATTACTCAAACTCTAGCTTGGGATATGCCTGAATAAGAGGAAGAGATTCTGAAGTATCTCTGTACATCAGGTTTCTTCTGTGGCACTTTATAGGAACAAGGTGCAGAACAGTGTTTTGGGCTCTACAGCATTCTTTCTGCTTGAGGTTGGAGGAGGAATAGATATCCTTCAAAGGCTTCAACTGCTGCCTCCCCATAAGGCACATTCAATGTGATCTGCCAAAGTATAACTCCTTGTGATGCATGGCAACATTGTCTAAGCCTTTAGAAACCACTTCTGGAGAGTGGTCATTGGGCCTAAATGGGATGAAGAATATCAAAGCCAAGCACCAATTTACTCAGTTCTACAGAAAGAGCACAAAGGGGCCCCATGCCACCTGGTTACCTTATCAGGTGGGACAGCATAGAGTTCTGGCATCAAGTGAATTCCATCCCGGCCTCGGATTAGTACTCCCTCCAGGGCCTCTCGGTACTCTTGGACCTGGAAAACAGCCCGTTGCCCTCATTATGAAAGGGGTCTGGTGGTTAATACTGCAAAGGTGATACAACATAGAAAAACAGTTCTCTTGACAACAAACAGATTCAAAGTGAGATACAGGACCAAAAATGCACAAACATTCTGACTGAGGAGTGAGGAAAGGACAAATGTTAGCAGCAACTAAACAGTACTGCTTGTTCCTCTGTTGCATGTCTAAGCTCAGCCCCTCTAGTCAGGCTTCAAGGAAAAGACAGCGCAGACAACATGTGGTAGCTGTTTCGTTTTCAGAAGTCCCATTAATACTCCCATTTATATTTATCAGATATCTTTCCCTTGTAATTAATTTACTCATTTAAAACTTCGGCTCTTAACATTTTTTACATATTTAAATTTTATCTCACCAACCAGATTATAAACTTCTTGGGGTAGAAGCGACGTCTTATGGAGCATATCCAGTTCCACCTAGAGGTAGTTTTCCCCTTAATTATTGCTTAAGAAATATTTGTTG
>PVKN010022584.1:0-15101 GCA_004027915.1 Capromys pilorides
TGGGCAAAAAAAGGGGGGTGATAGTGTGTGTATGTGAACATGTATATTACATAGTTTTGTTTGCCCAACGTACTTCAACAAGGATACACAATTGGAGGAGGTTCAAAATCTTTTACACTCTTCAAGATGAGGCATCATTTTTGGCATCTGTATCTTCCTATATCATAAAGAGTAATGCTATTCTATCTTTTTCCACTTAGAACACCAAATGAGTAAAACTAAAAATACTATGCAATCGAGTGATAAGCAAATCATTTGTTGAACTAATGCACAAAGACTGGAGAATTTATTGCAAGAAGCAGTATGAGAAATAATTTGGTATTCGACAACAGAATTTTTACCCCCAAAGGACATAGTTCATAGCTCAAGATTAGGTCTCCACTGACCTAGAGTACAAATATTTGCTCTACTGGTTTTCTAGGCGGCCATCTCCTTTTCTTGTCCATCTAGCAGTTCACGAAAGAATACTAACTATAGAGGAAGGTATGCTTCCTGTCACAGATACATTACTGATGTTTCACTAGCATAAAAACAAACACAAGCAAGGGTGTGGCAGCAGCACAATTCAAATATCCTGCTCAGTGTTCCTGCTGTAAGCTGCACGTATGTATCCACCCAAAATTCTTATGCTGAAACATAATCTTAGAAAGAAATGCTATTGAGTGGTAGGAGGTAATTAAGTCATGAGTTGGAGCCCTTGCCACTTCCTCATGTTAGGACACAGAAAAGATGTCAGTGAACCAGGACATGGGCCTTCACCACACAGAATCTGCCAATAGCTTTATCTTAAGACTTTTCAGAAGCCTTATATACTGCTCAGAAATTAAATGTTGTTTATAAGCCAACTAGTTTATAGTAGTTTTATAGCAGCCCAAGCAAGTTAAAACTATTCTTTCAGGCATATGATGAAAGTACATTTTTCTGCCCTCATATATTTGAGCTTGGTCTTAGGACCTTCTTGGGTCAATGAAAACTGAGCAGAGATGGTAGAAGCTTGAAGAGCTGGCATGTGCACCCTTGTCTCCTGGTCTGCCCTATCCCAGTGCCCTCCCAATAACAGTACCTGCTCCTTCAATCTGGATGCAACAGCAAGATGGGCTTGGAGCAGCCCCCTTGCTGACCTGAAACTGGTGAAGCATGAGTGAGGAATTTGATGTATATCACTAAAATCTAGGCTTACATGCTGTCCCATCATTGCCTTGACTGTCCCAGTGGTTTGAAGCAGTTCTTTACTGAAGAGCCAGTGAACATTTCAGCTGAAGACTGAAGATTGAATTTGAGACCCTGCACTTGCCAGGCAGGCACTTACGCCACTGAGCTACCTCGCCAGCCCCCAGATAAAAATTTCTTAATGGCAAAGCTCTTATTTTCTATCTGGTTTTGGAGTAAAGATTGCCATGGGAGGGAGAGAGCAATTAAAACATGCTCTCTGGCATATACTAAAGCTTTATTACCACTAGCTTCCATTGGGAGTCCTCCAGTGAAATGAAGACTGGCATAATGAAGACTGAAGAACATGGGTGAGGCACTGTCCTGAGACTAAGTAGATAAACAGCAGGGAAGATTTGCTCTCTACGGCAGGTAAGAGATTTCTTTAACATAATCTGTATGTGTGTAAGACTACATATGTATATTTATATATAGTATTTTAATGAGTCCTTTCTAGCTCATCAAACTTTTCATATGTCTCATTAAATCCACCTTTTCTCCAATTTAGGTCATGGATGACACTTATCATGAGTGGTTCACAAAATGGGAGTGACAGTGCTTCTGAATCTTGTTCATGTCACCATCAAGGCAAGTTACATAACATTTCTATATGCTAGTTTTGCTCCCTAAAAGGTTATCATCTAAAGATTCTAATTTTACAAAGTAGACGTGAAAGCCCTGTCCTTGCAAATATACATGTCAATGGAAATATGACTTATTAGACTTGGTAACTTTTAAAATTTGCATTTTCAATGAAACTTTCTCTTCTCTGTATGTATTTTGCAGTGCTGAATGAACAGTGTGAGCTGACCTACATCCCCAGTCCATGCTCTGTAACTTTTTTTCAGTTTATGTGTTTGTACAGGGTCTCACTGCGCAGCTCACTCATGGGGACCCTCCTTATTTCAGCCTTCCCATGGCTGGGATCACAGGCCTATGTCACTAGGCCTGGACTGCAGGCTCAGCAGGCCCTGGGGGCACGGCCGCATGAGTCTGTAACTTTATCAAAGCTTAAGATTCATTCCTTTTTTCTGTTGTTTTTAATCAACTGTGTAACTGAAACATAACAGTTCACCAAGAGAAATTTAAAAACTGAACATTAGTAGACCTACTTTTGCTGCATAAAATGAGAAGTGGTGAATATGATCTTCCGTTATAAATGTAAATCATATTAGAGTCAAATTGTGTACAACAGAAATGATCACTTTCAAGAAGTGGTGTAAATAAACCATTTTTAAAATTTTCAGGTATTTTATAAATGGTAGGTATCAGTTATATTTTAGTGAGTGATCCAGTTCTATTAAAGAATGCTGATATTTACAAGATGCCCGAAATTATGTCCTTCATCATTTCCTAAACTTAGTGATAAATTAAAATGTCCTCTTATTGTACAGATACATATTGCTAAAATTTTAGGGTAATACAGCAAAATATAATTAATTTAAAGAATACTCTTACAGCAATCTAGTCAAATGCTGTCACTTCGGTTTCACACTGACAGTCCATCCCCTACCTTACCATTGGGTGGAGAATCATCCCCTGGCAGATGTGGACAACAGGTGTGGCAGGAAATATTAGGGACAGACCAGGAAAACGGGAATCTAGGTCTCCCTAATAACCTGTTTTACTACCCATAGCAGTCAGTTCATCTATTGTTTCCTCTGCTGTAAAATGAAGTAACTGCAAGATGGTTCATTTGAAACTATCAGTCTGTCACTACAGGCTCTGTATTGAAGATCTTCCAAATTCATCATTCTCTTCTTCTTGTGCAAAGAATTTAAAGTTCTTATCTAGGGGTGATGCAAGTGCAGCTGGGAAGAAGGAAAACATTTTTCTACTCTCTCTCCACTTAAGAGGAGCCTGTAACCTTACAGATGCAGAAATGGTCAGGGAACCAGCAGAAACCACAGCATGGGCACTAGAGTAATGTTTGAGAATCCATGGAGAACCTTGCAAATCTTGTGGTTTGGAAACTGATTTCACCAGACATTAAATTGAAACCCATGGATAGAGTACAGTGGTTGAAAAACTTGGGTTGGAAAAAATCATACCTTCATTTTCACCAGCCTTTCAATTAATGTTTAATTGTAGATGTAGGCATTAACCAGAGTAGTACTAGCAGTTATTGTTAAGCTGTGACCAGTAAAATTTAGTTTATCCATGCAGGTGTTGTTATAGACATGTGAAAACATTGTTTATGCTCACCTCATTATTCTGAAATTGTAGCAGTTTATTAGACTTGGCAACAGCTCCTTTAATGCAGAAGGCATCATACGTACACACTTAAGCAAAGCTAATGCAATACAATAGAATTGGTCTTAATATTTTTGGTAACTGTACTTCGTCAAAATTTCCTCTAATCCTATAGATTGCACTGTAAGCATTTAAAAATACATTGCTTTGAGTTTCATTGTACGTGTTTAAGAATCACTGCCTCAGCAGAGTGCCAAAGGGGTTTGTGGCACAGCCACAGAAAACCCGAAAATTACCCTACAATGAACACAGATCATTAAAGTGCCTGCCACTCGCCGCCGTTACTCCAAATCCAAATCTGAAAAGCTGCAATTTATGGCTCGATAATTTAGCGGCCAGCCCTAAAGGGCAATCAGGGACTTCAATCTGTAAAACATGTTTTACAGAAAGCCCGGTTGCCCAGGGGACGCGAGGAGGTGTGGTGAGACCCATTTCGGGGCCGCGCTTTGACACCCGCTGCTGAGCAGAGATAGGTCTACAGCCCACTTCCTGTGGACTAAACCCCAGCCTCCGCACCCCACTCCTCCCGTTCCCCACACCCGTGCAGGAGGCCCGAGAAGGGGCACGCAAAACTCTCACTGCTATACCTAAACCACTCTGAAAACCTACATACGAGATTTCGCCCACCCCGCGGCTCCTGGGCCTGGGACCCGCGAGCGGCGGTTTCCCTCGCTCGGCCAGGACCGCGTCTCCCGCGTCCGCAGCAGCAGCTGCCCTCACAACCTCGAACTCGGAAACCTTCCTCGGCCGTGCCGAGGGTCCGCCACTACTGACTCGCGCGCGGACCATTTCTTTCCCGGTTTCTCGTACTCCAGAACCCTCCGCTTCAAGGCCGGCCGTCTGCTATGAAGAGTTCCAAACGTGGTTCTCTTTAACCATCCCCGAGTGGGGCAACCAGGCTCAGACTCCTCCCCCGGCACTGCAGCCTGCGCTACGCCCGGGCTTGTTCCTGGAAGCGGCGCCGTTAGCTGACGTAGCAGCGCGTGACTGGCTGCTTCGCTCTGGCGGGCAGCGATTGGCGGGAGGCTACAAGGCCCCGCCCCCTGCCCCCGCCTCTGGCCGCGGCCGCCCTAGTGTCCTCGCGCCGCTCGTCCGCGCGAAGCCTGGCAGTTTGCCTCTTCCTCGTCAGTCCTTCGCCCTGCGTCCATGGCCACCGCCGCGACCGAGGAGCCCTTCCCTTTCCATGGTCTCCTGCCCAAGAAAGAGACCGGGGCCGCCTCGTTTCTCTGCCGCTACCCAGAGTATGACGGGCGAGGGGTACTCATCGCCGTCCTGGACACCGGAGTCGACCCCGGGGCTCCGGGTATGCAGGTGAGGCGGCCCGAGGGCCGGCGCGGACGACGGGGGCGCGGGCGGGACGCATCTCGGCGCCGGTAGGCCGGAGCCCTGGCCGCGGCCGGGCCCGGGCGGGAGGACGGCGCGGGCGACCGGCGTCTGCGGACTCGGCCCAGACAAAAGCGGCGTGGCCGGTGCGAGGGACCGGCGAGTCCGGGTTTGCACCTCGCCCTGGAAACCCCGGCCAGGATGCTGGAGTTGGTGGTGACCTCCGACCACGCCACCCGCTGCAGGTCCCTAGCCTCTGGGGCACTGGTCCTCCCCTAGTGGGTTTCCGACGAGAATTTTACAGCATTGGGGGGTCGGGGTTAGAACAGATGGGGCAAAAATCTATCAGAACTTAATTGTTACTGTTGGGGTTCTGAATTGGGTTCGAGGAAGAGCAGTCTAGGAAATGCAGCCAGAGCTGCATTTGAGAAGATAACTCAGTCCGCTTCCGGAATTTCTTCTGATAGTTTTGTTTATTCTATTTTTAAGCGCGCTGCAGTATTTGTTTAGTGTCATTGAATCTCGTGCTTTAGTCTTTGACCTAAGTGGTCAGTTTCGTTGGTTTTGGGTGAACTTTTCAGTCCTTAAGAAATAATTCTTGTTTTTTTAAACCTCAAAACATAAAACACATTTTAGTTATAATTTCTAAAAATAGCCTTGGGAGACTTAAAAATCTTTAGATGAAGGGGCAATACTGTAATTTTTTGAAAAAGTCAGTGAAAGCAGTCTTTTCTTGGAACCTTAACTTTTGCGAACTTGGCGTTTTACAGAACTCGATTAATAAGCAGAATACAACTTTGTTCAAGATCCGTACCTGATTCTCCCTTTCTTGATCCTACTGTATGCCGGTGGCCTCCGTAGCAGCGCTGTGTATCTTAGCCCCCTGATGCATGTTTAATAATTCTCCTCCCTGTGATGTTCCTTCCCCCTCTGAATCCTTCGTTGCACGTTCTGATAATTGAGGAGGCATTTTAGAGGTGACAGTGTAATTCTGGAGGGAAAGAGGAAGCCAGACTGGCCACTACGTGAACCTCTTGGGCTCTGTTCTGGGATTCAGCAGATCTTAGGGTGGCCTCACCTGACACCTTTACTAATTAGAAGAGGACCTGGTCATGAGTTCCTTCTACCTAACCGTGGTTCGTCATTTGTTCTCATATAAATAACACTAAAGTCTTTCAACGGTGGCCGCTGTCACTTCCCTGAGGCTTTATTACAGAGTTGTAAAGCTTCCCATTCTGCTGTGGTGTGTGTTTACTCTTTGTAGGGATAAGAGGGAGGAGAGCAGGTGGGGTAAGTGGTTCACTGGTTCTTTTGTCAGGATAATGAGAGGATTAGAAAAGTTTGGAGCTGTACTGCTTAGTAGAAATGGGTAATATTTCTAGATCTGCTTAGATTGGTCTTTTACTCCCTGTAAAGTAACAGTAATATTCATTCCTGTGTCACAATAAATATTGATTTAAGATTGACCCTTAAAGTGGTCAAGAAAAGTATTAAACACTAATTTTTGAAAGTAAATCTATTCAGTAGGAATTTATGCTCAGCCATCACACATCAACTGTAATAAGTGTGTGTGCTAGATACTACATGTAATAACAAAATATTGAAGCAGTGCTTTTCATTCACATGAAAGCATAACTAGAATGTTGGTCTAGTCAGAGCCACTTTTTTTTTTTTTTTTTTTTAAGAAATTCAGAATGTTAGCATACAAATAAATTTTGGAGGACCACTTGGGCGACTGTCCCTGAATGAAGAGCAGTTGTCTCCATATTGACTAAGCCTGATACTATTTCCACGTATTGATTTGTACAGAGCTGGCTGGACTTTTCCTTATCCCTTCACTTGGCATTAAGCAATGCATATTGGTCTAACAGAGGTACTCGAGGTAGTCTTTGAAGATGGCTCGTGTATTTCCTGGTTATCCCCGCCTGCTGCTCTTTAATATGAGCCAGGTGCGTACTGGAGGAAGAACCTATGCTCCACCCTGTCACCTGGGATGAGCCTGAGATAGAGGTTATGACTTCTAGGGCTTGAACGATTATTACACAGCAGAGCTGAAGCACCAACCCCAAAACATTAGATGCTATTTCAGTTGTGTAATGCAGATTACTCTCTGCATATCCTCTGTGCACATAGCAGAGGTAAATACAGGCCTCCTACCTACCTAGCTCACTGTGCTCACCTACTTCCTGCCATTCTCAGTCATTCATCCTCAAGCCACTTCTCCTTCATGACTAAATAAAATCTAGGTTCAGCCATAGATTGAGGCTTTTGTTGTTGATAGCCATCACCATGGCTGGACTTAGGACCCCTTGGCTCCCCATAAGTATAAATATGCTTTAATGCCCTTATTCTCACCATGGGTTGCGCTGGAAGTGGTGGATTGGAATTGACTTAACAGGATTCCAATAATTTATCCTTGGGATTACAAATATAAACTTCCTGAACCTAGACAAGAGCCAGAAAGGGCTCTCTATAATAAGTGAGTGAGTTTATAAGCCATTTTTCCCCCTAAGCTTTGACAAATTTATTTCACAGATTCATGTATACATCTTTAAGGTTTTAAAAAGGTAGAAATACAAGGGAAGAACAGAATGAAGCAGAGAGAAGAGGAGGCTAACCTGGCCATTTAGAAAGCCAGATGGGCTCAAAGGAAGGACCTGGGCACAGAAGAGCAAACTGGGAAGGACACTGTGGGTTGCTGACTCGTTGGACCAAGTTTTTTTTTGTGGTAACTGGGCACATGGAAAGTGGCAAGTGGACAGTGTGAGGAGTAATGATTACATAAACAGTTAAATATTCTCTCAGCACATCCACAGGCACTTGCCTGACATTGGACTAACGAATCGCAACCCTGCAAGCGTGAGTTCCAGAGACGGAGGGCAAAGTGGGGCAGTGAGGGCTGGACCAGGCAGATTCCAGGCTCGTGGGAGACTTGGCCTGGGCAGTAGGCTTCCCTGCCACCAGGCTGTCTTTTCTTTGACCCATGTTTCACATTGCCAAATATATCAAAAACAAAACAAACAAAAAACCCTTGTATTATATCCTTGTTAAAAAGGAAAAAAAAAAAAAAAAGTAGTTTGGAATCCCAGTTAACTTTTGAGAAAAAAAAAAATCCAAAATTTGTGCTTGGTGTTTAAGACTTCACCATCTGGTTGCAGCCTCCTTGCATATAGTGTCAATTTCCATGCAGCCCAACCCTGTGCTTCCCCCGGGACTCTCCTCCACTCCTTCGGATGTTGAGAGCTTTTCTGAACACATACCTTGACAAGTGGTGTTTAGTCCATAGTCGCTGTGAAGTCCAGCTTAATTCTTTGGAGATGCCACTAGGTATTGATCCCATTACCTTTTGGAAAGTGCATTGATCTCGTGCAGCATGCCCTGCTCTTGTGTTTGTGTGTATTTTCTACCCATTCCGTCAGGGTCTTTGGTTTCAAACATGAATGGAGCCAGATCCCTGCTAAAAGTCACTTTTCTCTCTTTGTGCTCATAACAAGTTGTTCTTATCTCCTGAACTTTAAATGTTAAAATATTTCCATGTGTTTGTGTTTTCCCTGGTTAAGTTAAAATTCTGATACAGCATACATCTAAGATTATTTTGCCAGGAATGTAGCTCATGCAGGAGGCAAGTGCTTTGCTGCGCATGTAATATATTCAATCACTGGTGCCCCTCCGTTCATTTTAGGTGAAGTTACTTGTAATGCTAAATATTTTGTCCGTATGGGCCAGCCAGATAGCTCAGCAGACTAAAGTGCCTGCTTAGGCAGAGCACAGTGCCTGGGTTTGATCCCTGTGTGCCCTGCCTGCCCCACTCCTGGGGCGCACTGAAACATTGATTGAGGTACCAGCACATGCGCGTGCGCACGCGCGCGCGTACACACACACATGCACACATCCGTGCACACACCTGTAATCTTCTTGGGAGGCTGAACACAGGATAATCACTAGGAGTCCAGTCTACGTAGTGAGACCCTGTAGACCCTGTACTAAAAGGTAAATAAATATTTTGATTGTATGGAAAAATATATATATGTGCATAGTTGGGAAATACAATTTGCTGATGGAGAATAAAAGGTTTGGAGCAGAAGGATACATATAATTCTATAAAATGTATTTTTATTTATATTTAAAGAGTACAGTAATTAATCATGTATATTGGCTGCTAATTTTAGTCTTTTCTATTCTCTTTCATTTGGCTTTCCCTTATGCCTGCAAGCTGTGTTTTATGTTCTTACATATTTTCATATTGTCCTTAACCTCAATAATCAACTGTCTTGTATTATAATTATCTCTATTCATCTGTCATCTCAGCTAATAGTAAACTTTCTGAAAGCAAAGATTGTACTTTCTCAGAACAAAAATCATTGAATAGTGTTCGCTTGTGAAATTTTGTCTTGCTTAGGAGAATGTTTTCGGTATCTCCTCTGAAATTTCAACTTAATGTGCATTTCCCTTTGTTTTACTTAGCATATTTTACAAGCATCCCTTCCCCATTAACTCCTATCCTCTCCTCAAATGTTTAGTAAAGGACTTCCCTGTCATTTCCTTCTTCCATAGTGTTTACTGTGGAGACCTAAAGTAGCTTTTGTTTTACGTTTTGTGAAAAAACCTTCTACTGTCCCTTGATCTAGGTAGCTCAGCCCATTTCTCAGTCCCCCACCGTGAGATTCAGAGCTTATTATCATTGCACTACCTGTAATTTGTGTGATGCCTAAGGATATAATTCCAGCATTAGCAGTTCAGTTTCCTTTCTCTTCCAAAGCTCTATTGCGGGATCCTCTCGTGGTTTGTTTTTTAAAGGGTATGTTCTCTAACCCTAAATCCTGTTTCTCTTTTTCTCAAACCTTCACCAAGCAGAAGTAGAGCTCCACAGGAGTGTTTGCCTGGCAAAGCAACCCTGGGGTCAGATCCCCAGCATTACCTGAAGGTCTTAAAGTCATTATCACCAATGGAGGAGTTACCCTCATGGTAAAGTAAGAAGCACATGGATAGAAAAATTGAATATACACAATTTTTTAAATAACAATATGTGTGTATTAGAGTGTGAGAAGAGAGATTCTTATAAATAATCCTGGTAGAAATAGTGACTGGTTAGTAAGCCACTAAATGCCCATAGGCTTTTTTCCTTTGGTCCAGTATAGATGATGAAGTTTCTAATGAGAAGAATCTGTCTTACTTATTAGTGTCTCTTGTTATTGATTTTTTTAAGTCACAAAAGTTGTTTGCTCTATGAACAAGATGAAAGTAGGACATTGTGTACCTTTCATATTACATACTTATTTAGAATAAGGTTTAAATAAATTGCATTAATACGTGGCCTAACTAGTTTTAATTAGGGGTAGTACTACTTGTTTCCTTTTTTTTTTTTTTTTAATTTAGTAGATTTTCTTATGTTTTTCTTTCCTACTTTTTTAATTAGTTGAGGTAATACCATATCTTTAAAAAAATCAGTATGTGATTATTATTATTTTATATTTTAGGAAAGGGTCTATAGGGTGTTGAGGGGCTCACTACTAGATCTGACTTGTAGTGATCCACCTATTTACAGCTTCCTAAGAGCTGGGATTACAGATACACTCCATCAGGCCCAGTCTCAATTGCCATCTCTGCACCCTACGGGCAGTGCCAGCATGCAGACCCAGGGATCGAACCCCTGTCCCCTGCACTTGCTTGTAGGTGCTTTAATCTGCTAAGCTATTTGACTGGCCCAGTATGTCTAATTTTAATCGTAATTTTATCAGAACTTGATATAATTTTCAGTGGTTTTTTTAATTATAATTTCTAGTTTTCATGTTTATCAGAGTTATTAAAAGTATAAACCACTAGAAACAAACAGCCATGCCAGAGTTCTTTATAGCCCCTCAAGCTCTCAGGCGCTCGCTGCTTTGTGGCAGTAGGGTGGAAGAAAGATCTGAGGTCTGCTAGCCACACTACCTTGCTTTGCCCTGTAAAGAAAATGAGACCCTGCAGACCCTGTACTAAATGCATAAAAAGAAGTGTGCTTTGTTTCTCTACCTAGCGAGTTCCTCGCTCATTTCTTGGACCTGTCCTAAATGCAGTACTTTTTACCTACTTCAGAGAAATACTTGATAGAAGTTGGGGAGGGCTGTGTACTGCCCAGGACGCTCACAGGAGTGAGTACCGAGCTGCATCTTGAAGGCTGAGTCCTCCAGGTGGAAGAGGGTGAAGGCTCTGTGCTGTTGGAACACACTTGGCATTTGTGACACACTTTCTTGAGAGCAGCTCTCCTCTTTCTGACAATGTCTATGCCTGCTTGCCAGCTTTTTACACAAATCTTGGCTATAGCAAATTCTCTTTGCAGAGCTAGCCCAGAAATTATTTTTCCCATGCAAGGAGTGTAAAAATCCAGTACTGGTATAGCAGAACTATGATGGCTCAAATAAATATCTGTGCCAGGCAAGAAGCTATACTTTACCAGAATTAGAGTTGATGCTAAGTAACTTGTGTTGGATGACTCCATAATTTTAAAATGTTTATTGAATGCCTGGAAAGCACTGTTATGTATTGGATATATATTGGTGAATAAAACATAGTTCTGCCTTTATGGAGCTTATATTCTAATAGAAACTGATGAAAAAGCACCAAATTGTAATTTCAAATTGAATTGTGTTCTGTGAAAGAAACAAGGTACAATGTGGAAGAATAATGTCAGATGACTTGAAAGAAGTTCCTGGGGAGGACTTTTATAGGGGGAGGACTTTTATAGGGGTGATGCTTGACTAAGAGGCTGAAATAGAAGATTAAATCCTGGGAACAATTGAAAGGGTAGAGTTTCAGGCATAAGGACCCTGTGCAGGAAAATGTTCAGTGTGTTCCAGGAATTGGAAGATGAGCATGTTTAGTCTTGGGTGCCTTGGAATGGCAGAGCCTACCAGGGGTGGCAGGGTTTTTATTTTTTGAGTACATTTTGATTTTAGTGTTTTGTTATTGTTGTTGTTGTTTGTTTGGCAGGACCTGGGTTCAAACTCACAACCCTGCACTTGCCAGGCAGGCATTTGTGCCACAGAGGTATCTCCCCGGCCCCTTTTTGAGTACATTTTGAGTTCACCGAAAAAAGAAGATTGACCAAATACAGCACGTTTTAATAGTACTTTTGGAAGGGGCCAGCAGTGTTACTGTAGAACACTTTGAAGGAAGTTATCTGCCTTGTGAAGGCAGGAGATGCCAGTGTTAAAACATCTGAGGAATGCTAGCAAAAACCAGAGGAGGTGGATTTGAACTTGCTTTTGGAGGAAGAATTACGGTTTCCTGATAGCTTTGCTACAGAGTATAACAGGAGTCAATGAAGGACCTCACTGTGTGATTTGAGCATCTGGGCTGTGTGGTGGTGATTCTTGAGACAGCATATCATAGAAAATAACTCATTGAGGGGCATAATTAAGTTTGAACACACGTCCTGTTAAATTTAAAGCACCAGTATGGCATCTAGTAATGAAATATATCGAACAGTTGTCTCTTAAAGTTCTGTACTTACCTATCCCAGAGCTCACCTCCTTTATATCTTTTTTCTCCAGTGCTACCTTCTCATTAAGGCCTTTCTTTCTTTCTTTTTTCTTTTTTGGTGGGACTGGGGTTTGAACTCATGACCTTGCACTTGCTTGTGCCACGGAGCTATCTCCCTGGCCTTTCTTGACCAGCTAAGTGAAAATTGAAAGCTCACATCACTATATCCCTTCCATGCTTAACTTTGGAGTCAGAGATCATTGTGTATTGATCACTGCTGTATCCTAAGATAGGGTATAATTGTTTGTTAAATTAATATATAAAAGCACTTGAGTGATTCTGTTATTTCCATAATTTTTTATTAGTGTTATGGTTTTGGGTTGAAAGAGCCCAGTTTTCTTGTGAAATTTTGTAGGAAATTTTATGCAGTACACATGTACACATAGAGGTATGCATTGCTTTCTTTAAGGATAAAACATACCTACTATTCATGTTTTGTCTCAATTTTCAGGTTACAACTGACGGAAAACCAAAAATCATTGATATCATTGATACAACAGGAAGTGGCGATGTGAATACTGCTACAGAAGTAGAGCCAAAAGATGGTGAAATTGTTGGCCTTTCAGGAAGAGTGCTTAAGGTTAGAGTTTTTATTTAATTTTGTGTTCTCTCTCTCTCCCTCCCTCCCTCTTTTTTTTTTTTTTTTCTTTTTTCTTTTTAGTACTGTTACCTCTGTTACCTTAAAGCATCTGATGATTTAGCTTGCATTTATCAGAGAGGGTTGTAGACACCCTATTGCTACATAATAAATACCCCAGACCCTGGTGGCTTAAAACAACAAATCAGTATTACATCACAGAATCAGAAATCTGATTGAGTGAGTTTCAGATACTTCAGATACTTCTAGTTCTGGATTACTCATGAGTTGTAAATTGCTGATCATCACACCACACTTGCTCGAAAGGTTTTAGGTCAGACTTGGTTCTTGGCCATGGAATCCTCTCCCTGGTGCCAATCGAGTGTGTCCAAGATGGACACCGGTTCTTCTTTACAAAACAATTTTAGAAGAAATAATACATCACTGACAGAGTAATCCTGGAAGCAACAGCCCATCGCTTCACTATGTTCTGTTCATTATATTCCCTGGAAGTGAGTCAGTAAATCTAGTGCCCACTTAGGGGGGGCGGGGGTGACTTCATAAGATCATAAATACCAGAACATGTATATTATTAGGAAGATCTTTGTAGAAGCCACTGTTTGTGTAGTAATTACTTAGAATTGGGGTTTTTTTCAATACAGTTGACAGTTTTTCTTTTTAAATGTATTTGGTTGTTATAGGATCTCACTATGCAGCTCAGACTCATAGTGATTATTCTATTTTCAGCTTCCCCAGTGCTGGGATTACAGGCACACACCACTACACTAGCCAGGACTTGTGGCCGGCTCAGCCTTCCCTGGGGGCGGGGCTGGTGCAGCATGTGGTGCCAGGGATTGAACCATGATCCCTACATTTGTCTGAGCTTGCCTAAGCAGGAGCTTTAGTTTGCTGAGCTGTCTCACTGGTCCCAAGGTTGGCAAATTCGGTTTTAAGTTGTAGGTTTTTGGCTTTTTTGGGGGGGTGGGACAATTTTAGCAAAGAGTCTATAGGGTGTTTAGGGTGTCACTACTAGATTGGACTCAAGTAATCCACATGTTTATAGCTTCCCAAGAGCTGGGATTCCAGATGTGGGACACCACATCCAGTCTCAATTGCCATCTCAGCAAGCTCCAGGGGTGCGGCCAACATGGCAGGCCCAGGGATCAAACCCCTGTCCCCTACGCCTGCTTGCAGGTGCTTTAATCCATTGAGCTATTTGGCTGGCCCTGTTTTAAGTTTTGAGTAAAAAACTGGAGCAAGCGACCACATAGAGTTTTAACTTTATCATTTCCTGACCCATCATAATTTACTGAATGAACTTGGCCATAAAGAAATATTTAGGTCATGTTGTCTTAGGCAAAAAGGCTTGTATAAGCTAAGCATAAAAAAGAATTACAAAAGGGTGTAGCTTAGTTTTAAACCATTTGTCTAGCATATGTGAAGCTTTGCAAATGATAATTGTGTTAGTTACTTTTCTCTCCTTACTGAAAAAAATACCCTAACACCTAAAGTTGAATGGGGAAATGTTTACTTAGCTTATAGTTGGTAAAGGTTTCAGTCCATAGCTGGTTCCAAGGCAGGTGGCATGGTAGATAGGCATCACAGAGGAGAAATAATTCATGGCAGGCAGAAGGTAGCAAAGCAGCAGGGACAACTACAGTCTCCTTGTCTCTTGCATGTCTTGTCCCAGCTACTTAGGGTGGGCAGCACTCTAATCCTAAGTCCTAGTGCCCCGGGTCCTGGCATTGTACCATTGATAGTCTAGTATCACACATTCTAGATCCAGTGGTCTCTTAAAACGCTGCACCTGTGATCATGTTAGGTTTTGGTGGGGGACATCTAAACACAGGTTATACCAATAAGAATAATCAATGAAGCCTAGAACAGTTGATGAAATATTAGCCAAAGAATATAGAGGATGGCAAGAATTTGACTGTGATTCAATATTCTGTCTTTTAAGCCTAAAGCAAAATTAGTTTGGAGAGAATTCAGTTACTTTGCAAAACTAGAGAACATTCTGAGTATTACAGATTTAGAATCATATAAATTCTTATGTGTTTTTAGTCACTCATTTTGAGAGCTTTGTAACTCATACTTTAAATAAACCATGTGGGCTGATGTCAGTAGTGCTCAGCGATGAAATAATGTTACCTATTTAATAAGATCAAAACACTGATAACATTATCCTTGTCTGTTTTCTCTACTTGATAACATTTCT
>PVKN010022585.1:0-15103 GCA_004027915.1 Capromys pilorides
TGCTGAGAATAAATTTAGGATACAAAAAAATAGCAAGTAAGTAAGGCAGTGATGTCAATTAGTTGATTTAATTAGCACACATCACTTTCATAAATCATAACATTGCTTTGTGCCCCTTAAATATATACAGCTAAGAATAGTCAATTTGCAATTTAAAAATAAAAATGTTAAAAATAAAAAAATATGGCAAATAAGTTGTTAAGGAAATGTTTGTGTGGCCCTGGAGCTGAATTGTTTAGGACAATAGAATGTGGGTTTGGCAACCATTTTCTGTGGACAGCACGGTGGTGGACATTTTAGGCCATGTGAGCCAGTTGCGGTGTGCTGCAGCATCAACTCTGCCACCCTTGCACGCCAGTGGTCACGGTCGGCACTTCAGCCAACGGGCATAGCTGTGTTCCCACGAAACTTTACTAATAAAAAAAGTGGCCAGATCACTGACTTTTGTTTTCTAATTCAGGAAATAATATTAAGTGCTACTTTAAAAAAATTAAATTTGTTTCTGTCATAATTTTTATGTTTTTAATTTTTTAATTTTTTGTTTCTATCATAATTAACATGAAAATTGTGCACAGTTTGGGCACATAGTGAAATAATTTGATTCATGTATTCAAAGTGGTGATCAAATCATTGATCTCTGCACAAGGAAACTTCAACCTCTTTTAGTTCTTTATAAAATGCATAAGAAATTATTGCAAACTATGCTCACCCTACTCTACAGTGAAACTCTGAAATTCCCTCTTATCTAAGTAGATTTTGGTACCATTACTCAATCTTCCCCTTCTCCCTCTTTATCATAAATTTCTTAGCCTCCAGTGGGCTCTGTTCTCCCTACTTCTATGAACTTTATCTATCCTTAAAATTTAAGTATTCCCTCTCTGCAGTTTTCTCTAAAGAAATGGTGGCCATGCACTCACACAATGTTGGTCTGAAGATGCGCCCAACACAGTCTCCTTGGCAGACCCACGCTACAGCACCCCTTGGGTGACAAGTGCTCATTAGTAGAGAAGCGGATAGAGCCAAGTTCTATTTAGCTGTGGCATCACTAGGGCTTGGTGATGTCTGGATGTAGTTTTAGATGTAATATGAGGTTAAAAAAGCTTGCCAGCATTTCTGGGCTTTCTTGTTCATAATGGCAAATCAATAAAGGAGAGAGAGAGAGAGAGCTAGTCTGTGGAGTGGAGATGAATTAAGCCTTTCAGATGTTTTCTTGTTAAGTTTGCATACCACAGAGATGGGAGTGAGTTCCTTGGAAAGCAAGAGAATTTCTGACTTTGACATTCAAAAAATACTCTCTGGAAATATAGACTTGAAAGTCATCAGTAAGGAAACAAGAGAAAGAACTCAGAAGCCTGAAAAAAGGCTAAGGACAAGCTGTGGGAGACACCAGGATTTAGAGGTGAGGGCAGAGGAACCAGAGGTAGAAATAAAATATGAACAGCCCACGACCAGATAGCTCAGTGGACTAAAAACCTGCTTAGGCAGAGCACAGCATCCCGGGTTCCATTCCTGACATGCTGCGCCAGCCCTGCCTGCCTGTGGGCCATGCTGAGACAGCGATTGAGACTGGACGAGGTATCAAGTACACGTAATTCCAATGCTTGGGAGACTGAACACAGGTGGATCACCACAAGTCTGATCTATATAGTGAGACCCTGTAGCCCCTGTACTAAATACAAATGAATGAATGAATGAATGAATGAATGAATGAATGAGAGCAGCCCAACAGATCAAAGCAAAACCTGGCAGGTGTAGAGTTCCATAAGCTAAGGATTCTGGGAAAGAGGAAATGGTCCATAGGGTTCAATATGGAAAGGAGAGAGTGAGAAAGGATTATACAGAGGATTTTCTTAAAATGACAGAGACACGAATATTTCACAATTTCCTTTTACCTCCCCATGTGATTTACTTTATAGGAAAGATCTATTTAATCCTGACTCGTATCCTCCCCTTCTTTCCCCAGAAGAGTGTCTACTGTGCCAAAAATCAATAGCCTCGGCTTAATATTAAGGGCTCAGTGGTGATGGAAAGGAATTTGGTACTAAGGGATGGAATCTTGATTTCCCACCAAGAGTACTTGGGGTGCATGGAGATAAGTATTTAAAAAGAGGTGGCCTTAGAAGGAGGAGCACCCATTCCTTTGCTCACATGGCATCCTCTTTTCTATCCTGGAGCCCAGGGCACCTTGGTAGATTCAGGCTGATATCTGCTGCTTCCCCAACCTCTCCATCAGTCATTCCTACACCTCTGAATGTCCCCTTCTTCAGCACCTCCTCTTCTACACTTCCAGCCTATCCAAAATCACCCACATTAACCATGCCCATACAGACCAACAAGGACTGTCAGCATACCCAAGAATCGTAAAAATTATTCTAAATGACTCCAATCCCAACATGGTGAAGAATATGAAAGTTTGTGATGGGGCAGCCCTAACTGAGCTGCCCTCTCTGTCCTGCAAGGGAAGAGGTGCTAATTACAACAAGAAGCCCCTGCTGAGATCCTGCAGAGTAAACAGATCTGATATTCCAACCTGCTGAGATTTTCTCTCCCTGCTTCAGCCTCCAGGAAAGAGGGGGTAGAGATCCTGGCCGGCCTTCCACTCCCCAAAGCTCATTTTACAACCCACAGCTGGGACACTATACAGAAACTTGATGGGCCAGTTCAATCAGCTGTCCAAGTAATAAAAACAAAGCCCATTATTCCTATCAAATTTGGAAGAGGGCCCTTGATTAGACTATGGCAGAAATCTTTGGTATGGATGAAACTTACGTATATTGTTCTAGCAGCAAAAACAAGACCTGCAAAAGTGACCACTTCTGCCCAAGAAATCTGTGAAGTAAACTCTTTCACTGGGAATATTTCATTATTATCTTTGGAGCCCCCTCGAATTTCAGTGATTTGTGCTCCTGAGGGCTCATCATTAAATATAAGATTTAATCACAGAACATAATGGGTAGAGCACTTAAAGCTGCTGCTAGTTCCAAGTCTGTAAATTGGGTAGTTATAGAATTGTCTCTTACCTACACTGTCAAGGTAACCAGCATCCATCCTGAGACAAATCCTGACAAAGTTCCCATGCATCTGATGGGCAGAGGACCTTGGAATCTGCCTGGAGCCAGTTTATTAAGTAGTCTCAACTCAGTGGGCTGCACGTCTGAAATAATTGTATTTTTTCCAGTCACTGCTTCCACTTTTGCTCTGTAGAAACTCGTTTTTGTAATACATAGCACATACCTTAATAAGAACTTGGACAGATTCCCTAACTTTCTGGTCATATTTGTCTCCTCAAGTGTGGCTCAGGTTAGAGTTTCAATCAGTAACAGACTTAAATTACATCTCGCTCTCCTTCCTCCTGCACAGCTTTGAGCCTTGTGTTAGATTCCCAGGGCTGCTGTGACAACATGCAATCTGGTGGCTTAAAACAACAGGAATTTATTTTCTCAAATTTCTAAAGATGAGAAATACAAGATCAAGGTGACAACAGAACTTGAATCCCTCTCAAAGTGTCAGGGAAGGATACTTCCTTACTTCTTCCAGCTTCTGGTGGCTGAAGCCATACTTTGATTTGTGGCAAGATCATCCCATACATTGCGTATCTGTTAATAGGTTCTTCCTCTACATACCTGTGCCCAAATTTCCTCTTTTTTTAAGGGCATAATTATGTTCAGCTGGGGACAACTTTAATGATCTCATCTTAGCATCCTGGCTTCCACAAGGTCCTACTTCCAAATAAGGTCATTATTTGGAAGGATTTCAGGGTATCTTTTAGGGAACACAGTTCAAGCCCATTGTGCTGTGACTCTTAGCCACCTTTTGTGTCTTAGACCTGCCTCCCCTGGATAATGTCAAGGTGGTGAGAGGCAGATGGAGGGGCCCATGGATGGCCACTATCATGGTCCTCTCTCTGCTCGATGTGCTGTTCCTCTAGTTTACACAGACAGGTCGTGAGATCACTCCATGAAGTATGCAGCCAACTGTGGACTTTTTCCTGGGACACATGGGTGAGTTCTTCAGTGTCCTAGGAGACTTCTTGCCACACAACACTTGATGTAAATGATACCTCTCCAACTTGGCCTCTCCTCCTGGTCAGGCCTCCACCTCTGGCTGTGAGCTGGTGTCTACTGTCTACTGTTAGAGCCTCTGCTGCAGAGGTCCTGATACTTAGAAGACTTTGCATCCTGGACACCAATGCCAGAACAGCAGAAAATATTTCACACATATATTTCCTCATACATATATACATGCAACATATGCATCCATGTATGTATTTAAACACATATGTACTTACATACACATGTATGCATTTCATTGTATATATTACTAGACAAAGCAACAACAAGCAGGTAATGTTTTGGATTTTTTTTAACTTTAGCGGAGGGTCTGCAGGGTGTTCAGGGTCTCATAACTAGATCAGACTCATAGTAATCCACCTGTTTAAGCCTCCCAAGAGCTGGGATTACAGGCACATGCCACCATGCCCTGTGTCAATTGCCGGCTCAGTGTGCCCCAGGGGCGGGTTAGAGCAGCAGCCTGCGCACCTGCTTGCACGCGCTTTAATCCGCTGCGCTATTTGGCTGGCCCTAAGCAGATTAATGTCTTGAAGGATGTAGGAAGCTTGATAAATCGACATTGATCCAGAACTTTTAGAGTCACTTACAGGATAAATTGTCCTTGCCCATACTTCTTTCTTTCTAAACCCTATGGATGGTTCTACACATCATCTTCATGAAGCAAGAATTTTTCATGAATACAATTGAAAAAAATATTTTTTCACAACTTTCTGACTGTAAGTGGACATTAGTAGAGAGATAATGCATAATGATCACTACTGCTCATTAATTGTTCCCCATATGAAAGACACTGTGTCACATGCATTTATAGGCATTATCTGATTTTTCTCCTTACCCTGTAAGATAGAAACCATAGTTGCCCCAGTTTCACGGCAAACTACTTAGAGCATTGAAGGGCCATGCCCATGATTAAACCACTGGTGAGATCTAGAACTGGAGGGTGGCCATGGCCATCCTGATCGCAAGTTCACATTCACCACCACTGCATCCTGCTGATCTAAGGAGTGCTCATAGACCAGTCCTCAAAATTCACCCTCTGTGTTTCTGAAATCCAGAGCATTCAAATCAGAGCTTAGTGCCTTTGTTCTCCCCACATTAACTTCTGTATCTCACTGCTACTGGCCCTTAAAGAATCCTGTGAATTCACATCCACCAATACTGCACTGAGATAAAGCTCTGTTAATGAATGCTGAGCTTGAAGTGGAGTTTATCAATATTTTAGGTTTAAACAAGGGTGCAGAGGACAGGGAATAAAAATAGACATCCTCAGGCATGGGAGAATTATTCCCTTGAATAGAAACTGAAGAGGAGGAGGAAAGAGAGAAATGATCAGATTAATTCCTTTTACCTTTCAGAGATAAATTTGAGATATTCAGACTAAGAGGAGACTGTAAATAACAACAAAATCCATGTGCTATTATAACTGGCTCTGGCAATATTTTTGTTGTGTTCAAAGCATCTTTGAAAATAAAATTGGAGGATGCAATGAAATGGAAAAAAGAGAGCAGAAAGCTGACAGAAGGGAAAAAAAAAGAGAAAGTCCAGATCGAGGCCAAGTGGGAGGAGGGAGGGTGTTTGTGTTAAAGTTCCTCTAGCATTTTTTTCAGCAGAACATTGCCTGTCAAGAGAAGAAACCATTGTCAAAGCTCAGGCAATGCGTGTAGTAAATGCCTGAGCACAGTACAAGACTATTTGTATGTGGAAGAAAACAAACAGTAGAGAGGAAGTCAAGAGAGAATTGGCAAAGTGAAATATAATGTACTCAAGTCCACCATTTCCATTCCCCATGTTTTTGGTTGAAAAAGATATTTCATAATTCACAATAAGGGATGACAGCGTGTCTTCTTGTGAGGAAGACAGAGGAAGTACATTTTATCTATACAGGGAAGGAGAGCTGGCATGGTTTCTGGAAACACACCTGACATCTCATCCCACTCGCCCTCATTGCTAGTGGTCTTACTTCCTGGCATTCACAGACTAAAGTTTACGGGGGACACATAAAGTCATTGGTTGTGGAGAGTAAAAGAGATATTAAAGACTGAGTTTGCATCCTCAGCATGGTCAATAGGTGTTTAGTACCCAAGATCTCCCAAGATTCATTCAAGACACATCCCAAGAGAAATGTGATCCAGAGGTCTGGATTGCTGTATCCTGGAACAGGAAAAAGACTCAAATCTCAAATAGCGGTGGCTTCTACTTTTCAAGCACTTTCAGAGATCTACCAACCACATTCTTTTGGCTACTCACTCCAGGACCTATTAGTCTTTATTGCCAGGAAGAGCTTTGTGACGTTTAATCTAAATCACTCAGCAGAGCACAGAGGCATGCTGTATCACAAAGACCACTCAGAAATGAAGACTACTGCATGAGTCACCCCCTTAGATTTTGCCCCTATTTCCTAATCTTATATTTATGGCTAGAGAGTAAAACATTCCTTCTGCTCCACTGAAATCACACTTAATTCCTGAAGATCTCCTTCAGTTCATTTCTATAAAAAACATATCAAATACTTATCAGTATATTAGATCTTGCTCCTTGTCCTTCAGAAGCCCTCAATCTTTAATTTTAAGATCTGGGTACTGTAAAAATACTGAGTCACATGAGAAGTAATACCTCACTGAATGCACCCAGGTCTCTTCATTCACTTACGCTGGTGCTAGTGATGCTCACACAAACCATAGATGTCCAAAGGCACACTACAGACTGGAAGTTATGTCCCGTACCCAAGTACTATCCAGGTGAGTCACTTTTCCTTGCCCACTCTTCTCTAAAGGCAAGTCGATAAATACAAAATTATTATTTTAAGAAATATATTCTTGATTCAAAAATATCTTCTTAGCTTAAAACGGGAAGATCACTTATAAATGATTATATTTCTAGATTTTGTTAGTAACAATACTGTAAATTTCTGTACAACATGAGTAACTTCACTTTTCTTGACAAATATGGTAATTAAAAGCCTTTAACGGACTTAATTTACTACCAAGTTTAGGAGATTTTGTGTGCTATATGTAACATAAGCTGGTGTTTCACCAAAAAGTCCCATCGCCAAAGAGTTTATCACCTGAACCTCCGTGATCTTTCCTTAATCACTTGCAACCTTGAACTCTGGAAGAAAGCCCTAACCCACTTTTGAACAACCAAAGATCCTGCTTCCTTTGGATGACATACACTGTCCCAACTCTGCCCTGACTCTGTGGTCCATCTTAGTTGATGTTTTATTCACCAGCTCTAAATGCAATTGCAGCCTCAACTTCAGGTTTCTGCCTCTGTCTCTTCTCTGTTGATGCTCTCTCTTTTAGAGTTATCTGCTTTAACTGTGTCCTCTATAACCTGCATTCCTCACTTGGGTCTTTGCTCCAAGCTTCTATCCAAGTTCTGCCTTTGCATTTTCAACATTGCTGTGACACTCATTCTCTGGATCGTATTTCATCTACATTCAACTTCTTCTTTTTCCATATAACTGAAATCTGTAGACCCCACTCCTGATCCTAAACTTTTCTTGACGGTATTGTCTGTTAATCCAGGAAGACAATAGACTTTCTAAAAGTGCTTACTGAATATATTTTGTACCGCTTTGCTCCATAAGAAATTCAAAGTCAAGAGACCTGCTGGGGAGATAGCTAAGTAGAATAAGCGCTTTCCTGGCAAGCACAAGGGCCTGAGTTCAATCCTTGGTTCCGTAAAAAAAAAAACAAAAAAAAAAAAACCTGCCTTACTGATCTTCACATTTTCAGCATCTTAGCCTACATCTGGTCATAAAAGGGGTTCCATAAATTAATATGCAAATAAGTAGGGGTTACTGACTCTTGCCCAAATCCAGGCTTGAAGCATTCACGTTATAGGACAGACCCACTTCTAAAGCATTATCCACTACACAAGATCTGTTGTGGATCCTAATTCCCTGGTAGGCAATATATAAACTACATAGTATCTTCCTCAGCTTTATTCCTAACAATTCAGTTTTCTTACTTTTGATCTCACTTCATTTTCCAATGGTTTTCTATGTAAGCCATTCCCCACTCTTCTTCCTTGATGATGTCTTCCAGCATCTTTGTTTACCTTCTTAGCCAATTTCATCCTGTCTTCTAATTCAAGTCTAAGTACTATATATTCTGGGAAGCCTCCTCAACCCACCTTTCTAAGCTGTTAAAGTTTTTATTGTCTCTATCATTCATTGTACAGTTAATCACATAATGCTCCACGACATTGTCTATGATGCCATTGTCTTTAACTGCTATTTCTCTCTTGTAATGTTATTTAGCTTTTCTCTGATTTATGTCATGTCTTTACAACTGGATTATAAACTTGCTAAGGGCAAAGACCCTGTCTTATAATTCTTTGTAACCCCCATAGTACTTAGTACTGTATTCTTTGCACAGTAGGCACTCAATAAATATTTAGTTTTATTCTCCTCCCATCTTTCAAAGTCCAGTTAAATTTTATTTCATTCATTTTCTCTTTCAGGAGACTCCAACACATTTATTTTCCTCCTTTCAGGTTCAGTTTTGCCTCCTGGGTGTCTTGCTTGATACACACACTAAGGAATGTAATTCTACTTATAAAATTTGTGTACTAAATGATACAGAATCATCTCTTGTACAACTATGTGGTACACAACCAAATAACCTGAGAACAGACTCACGGTGTTAGGACTTTGTAAATTCTTCCTAGGGTAGGAATTTATGTTCTCAATAAATATTTTTAATTGTTGTAAAATACATTTCAAATTCCACTTAGGTAAAATATAATGTGATAGAATTTAAACAAGATATGAATTGAATATTAACATAGATGTTATCACAGCACAGCTCACTATACTTCATTTATAAGTAAAGACCGACAGCATAACATCGGATCTTGGTGTCTGGATTTTTATTATAATGAAGACATATCAAGTGACTTGCCTGGATTCTACTTGATAAGCAGACCTAATAAAAAATACACAAACATAGAATGTATTTTGAAGACTATGCATCCAACCTATGATTGGTTCATAAGACCTTTTGCCTGCTATGAGTTTATCCTTTAGACACCAAGTGTTCAGGCAGTGGTTTTGATGACAAATATGAATGATATCTAATTCTGAAATCCTTTGCTTTTTGTTTGATAATAGGCTTACTTGATAACAGAGTTATCTGTTGATCCCTCTCACTACAGACCCAGAGTTAGCACTGAGTGTATGATGACCAAAGTAGAAATGGCCCTGTCCCAAAGAGAATGACTATATAAGTAATCATGAGAAAATAATGACAAATACAGAAAAAAAGCCTGAATCCTTTCTCATGTATGGAATGCCTTGTCTGTGTAGGCTGCTCCAATGAACTATTCACTAGGTAGCTTATAAGCAACAGAAATTTACTTTTCACAGTTCCAGAAGGTGAGAGGTCAAGATCAAGGTGATAGTAGATTTGATGCCCAATGAGGACTTTGACATCTGGTTCATCGATGATGCTTTCTTGGGAGGCACTTCTACAGGACACTAATTTTACTCAGAAAGGTTGACTCCTCATCACCTAGTCACATCCCAGGACACCATTTCTTAATACTACCACACTGATGATCATCCTGTGGATTTTGGGGAAGACACAATCATTTAGTCCATCACAGGCAATGGAAGGCTGTTCTCAAGAAAGCTTTGTGAGCTGTTGTTTGAAGGATGAAAGTAAGTCAGTCAAGGGAAGAATTAGGCAAATAAAGTTCCCAGAAACCATGTGTGCAAATGCTCTGAAGTAGAGCTTTTGAAGAACTGAGTTAGGGCAGCATGGCTAGGGCATAATGAATAAGATTCAGATACTTAAGATACAAGTCAAGATGACTTTTAATCCTCGCTGAAGGTCAGACTTTGAGCGTGTCCCCCATCTGTTCTGTAGGTGCAGGGGCCCTAAGAGCAGAGCACTGTACATAGGGTTGATCATGGCAGCTGGGCAGAGGAAAGATATGACCTGTGTGACAGAGACCGAGTCAGCATCCTAGTTCTACTGCTCAAGAACTATAGATAAAATATTCATTTCACCTCTCTTGGCCCTGTTCTACTGCTTGTAATAGGTCCTTCATTCCTTCAACAGCTACATATGAAAGATCTGCTAATGTGGGGCATTTTCGGAAAGAAGAAGAAACGCGGGTCCCACACGCCTTTGGAGCAGACTTTTGCAGGCAGAAAGAGGAGCAGAGAGGTCTAGAGGCAGGCATGAGCTCCTTAACTTCAAAACCCAGCCAGGAAGCTGACGTGGCTGGAGCTTAGCGGGGAGGACAGCAATACTCGCAATCACAATCATAATGGGCCTCACCATTGTCACTCCCTCTGAGTCAGGGGCTCCCCGCAAATCTGAAGTGGCAGTTGCAGCACACAAATGGCAGGAATCAATGTGTGCTGAGACCACACACACACCAAGGGAGAACCACAGGACAGCTGCATTCTAGTAACCAATCAGGCTGTCCTGGGAGCCAGTAGTAACAGAGGGGAACGAGATAGACAAACAAGGACATGGCCATCAGCAGGATGCAACTCTGGAGCAGGAGTGGGGGACACAGACAGGGGTGAATACGTTGGTGGGCAAGGCAAGGGCAGAGGTCAGATAAGCAAACACTGAAAGAAAGGGGATGCAGACTTAGAATAGCCCATGGTTGAGGCCTACAGGACAGTAAAAGTAACGGACTTCAGCATCTTTGCAGGCAGTGTGTCTTCATGGAAGTATGTTTAGAAACCCTATGGATATTTTTAGCAATGAAAGGAAATGAAGGAGTCCCCATCAAAGAAAAAACTGCTAGGAAAGAAAGTCGGCAGGGAACCTGTGTCCAGATAGAGCCAAAGGGGCTTTCTTGAACACACCTGAGAGCCAGCCTCTAGGCTGGTGACTTGGGAAGCTGTTCCCACTTGTGGGGCAGCCCTGGGGAGTAGAAAAAGCTTCCCTTTTCTGCAGCATGCTTCACTGTGCCCCACAAGCCCCCATCCCACCCCTGCCTCCCTGGCCTGTACATAATGGCATTTGGGTATGTTAAGGATGAACTTCAGGAAATGCTGCTCCTTCTATCCTTGAGATATGTGCAGGCCCTGGGAAGTGCCCCAGTGCTGGGCCTCTTCTGCCTTTTATGTCTTTCACATGTAACAGGAACAAGGCTGGTTTCACCCCAAAGTTCTGGAAAAGAGAAAAGTGGTTCTTCATGAGAGACAGTTCAGAGGATTTGCAAAGTAACAGTGATGACAGAAAAATGTATTTCCAGGGGCAGCATTTTTAGTGATATAAATAAAATTACTATTACTGGGGATTTTTTATTCTTTTAAAGTTGGCTACCTCAAGTAATACTCAAAGCCTGGGCAGTGAGAGAAATGAATCAGAACCTAAGAACTGGGTGCTTCTGGGTAAGTTCCTGTCCTGGAGCTTGTGCTGGGACAGGGTTATGCATCATTTGCTCAACAAATGGCTCACCTGAGGGAGCAGATTCCTCTGTGGCTGGCTGGTGATAGCTTTCTTTACACACACACACACACACACACACACACACACACACAGAAATTGTCACAACTGGTGAGAAGGACTACATCTACACTCACGAATCTTAATGTTTTCTTGGTTTTAGCCCCTTTAGGATCTGATACAAGAAAAAGATGCCCCCTTCCACAATAAAATGGCACAGAGGCACCTGCAAAGTTTTGAGTATGACAATGGCAGGACATAGAACTCCCAAGAACTCGAGAGCTTTCCCAGGGACCCTCCTGCCCTACTCACATCAGAGAGATTCAGGATGCTAATTAACATCATAGTCTTTCAGCCCCACCCCACAGTTGGAGGAAAAAATGTATGAGTGTTTCTCTAGTATACAGGTTGTGCACCCTCTGGATGAGCCTTATACACACTAAAGTTTGAAAATCTTAACCCAGGATGTCTGTAAGCTCAGATTTAGTACTCCTGCTTTTGAACCAGCTAACAATGCTTATTAAAATTCAGATCCATATCCAGAATCTGCAATCAAATGTGTCCAGGATGCCATGTAGAAAATAGATAACTTAGTGGCCCAAGTGATTTTGATACCTGGAGCAATGACCTGGAAAGCATGGCTGGAAATTTGATTCTAGAGTGTTTCACCTCTTTGTGGTCTCCCTGCATGTCTAGTGCTAGAGCTGGCTTCTCCCACCAGTGCCTTTCATGTAAATGATCCACCTAAGAAACATACCTATGAGATATGTCATTCTCAGATAGCCTAACTCACTGAAATCAGTTCTGATTTGAAAAAAGTTAAAGTTTCACCATGCCAGGTAATGAATTTCATGTATTTATACTTAATAAGCTCCAGTATGGATGGGCAGTAAAGTAAAAGATGGACAAACTGACCACTGAGTCCTATAGCTCCACCACCACTAGACTTACATCTCTCTGAAGGGGTAGGCTATGACACCCTTACTTTGTGTGGGCAGCTCTGCTACAAGTTTTAAAACACAACTGATGCTCAATAATTGTGATTTTATCCTTCTGTTCCTTCAGTGTGATGGGTTCCTCCTCTTCCAGGGGTGCTCTATACTCACATGTGTCTGGGGAAGCCAATCTAGGTGACCACACCCTTGCCTAGAGGAGACCATGTGCTATCTCTTACAAACACATCTGGACAATGTTTTAGTCCCTTGTAATACAGAAGGGAACTGCCCCCAACAATTTGCTTCTCCCTCTACTTCCTTTCCTCAAGAGGGAGAAGGTTGTTAAAAGTGGAAAGAGATAGATGCTACCACCTTGAATAAGTAATAGAGCCAATTAAATGGCCTGGCATGTTCATGGGCTCCCAACCTGAGCAGTTGAAAGGACTGCAAGAGAGGAGACAGTTTCCATGAGGTAATTTATCTCAAGTAAGTTTCCCTGGAAACTTAGTTTAAAATTGGCTTGAACAAGAACCCAGCCTCATTGATTAAACACTGGCTGAAAGGCCATAGGGTAAATGACAAATTGCCAAGGAGCCCACTTGAGGGTAAGTGTCTAATTGGTGCCACAGGCTTTGGGGTAAGAACCTGTCTTTCTCCACAGCTTTATTAATGACCTGGAAGTGATTGGAAATAGTATATTCATGCTCAATTGGAAGTTTGTACAGGTAGAATAACAATACAAATAGACTAAACACAGTGGTAAGTAACACCATGGCATTCAGCATAGAAAAACATGCTTTAATTTTTTAAAAAACATAGGAAGACAAAGAAGTAAGAGGACTGTAAAGAAAGCATTTAATGTATAGAACAAAGCTAGAAATAATTAGGTAGAGCAGCAAACGCGAAAACCCTTTGCAGTGTTAGACAGCCAGAGGTCACAAATAGAGGAGTGTGGAAAGAAATCCAAGCTGGTTTGTCCCCATGCAGTGCTGAAGCTAGTCCTAGCAGTCCCAGGCTTCATGGGATTCCCAAGTGAGTCTCTAGAACCAGTGTGACAGTCGCTCCATAGCTGGGCTTTCAATGAAATTCAGCTCAAGTAAGCAAAGTTATATAACCAAAGTAAGGTGCAGGGACATGTTCCTATAAGGTCAGCACTTTGGGAGACTGAGGCTAATAGGTCCCAGCTGGGGAATTTAGCAAGGTCCCATCTCACAAGAAAAAAAAAAGGACTTGGGCTGTAGATCAGTACAAAGCCATGAAGTCAATACCACAAAAGAGGGTGAAGGGAGATAAGAGAAATATGGATTATCCAAGGAAAGGTCAAGAGAAAATTATCACAACAGAGTCCACATAGATTCTCACAACTTCTTCTGTCTGTGTTTTAATGCGCAGGCTCAACCCAAAAGACAAGGGATCATAGAATTTACCATGAAAAAGTAAATGCTACATCATGAGATTGATTGAAACCCAACTTCTATAAGCCAGTTGAATGATAAGAGTAAGGAATGTTGGCCAGGAGAACTGGGTCTTTGAGTTCTGTGTCTGTTATCAACCTGATAACAGACATAGGTTATAGGAGCTTAAGTATCTAGACCTCTGGTTAAGAGAGCTGAGTAAATAGTTATGGAAGCACCCATCATTCTCTGCCCCAGGATTCTTAGCCTAAGAGTTTCTAGTCCCTGCTCTGGGAAGGTCAGAAAGACAATGTTTTGCTATCTTTGTAAATATCTTAAGGCCATTAGCAAAAAGTAAGCCATACAAAAGAGGAAATAGTTGCTGTAGACAGGGCTGCTTGCATGGGGCCAATATATGTGAAACTTTGAAATTGAGGAAAGATATGTGACAGGATTAGGTATTAGGTAGAACAGTGTCCTTCCAAAATTCATGTCCCCTTAGAACCCCAGTAGGTGATTTTGTTTGGAAATAGGGTTTAATGCAGTTAGAAATAGTTAAGATGAGGTCATACTGGATCATCCTCAGTTCTAATCCAATGGCCAATGTTCTTATAAGAAAACAGACATATGAGACCCAGGGAGAGGATGCCCTGTGAAAACATAGGCAGAGACATTGGCCTTATGCATTTACAGGCCAAGGAATGCCAAGGATCACCAGCCACAATCAGAAGCCAGAAGAGGCAAGGAAAGATTTTTCTCCTAGAGATGTCATAAAGAACATAGCCTACCCACACCTCAACTTTAGATTTCTTGTCCCCAGAATTGTAAAAAATAAAGTTCTATTGTTAACATAACCATCCGTGACTTCAGCCCTAAAAGGCTGGTGCAGAGAATGGCCCATTCTGTTCATACTGAAAATAGATAAGACCAGAAATAGTGAGGAGTCCTCCAGCCAGTCTACCCAACAGACCATGAGGAAAAGAACTCACTGGAACCTATGGCTCCTGGCTAAAAACATTGCTTGCACTGGAGGCAAGAAAAATTGAGAGATGAGACAAACTCCTAGTTTAAGACATTTACAGTAGGAGCAGGATAGGAGTACTTTATTAAATTTTAAATTAACAATAAACCCCAAATCAAAGATATATAATCTTATATGGGGTTTTTTAAATGTAAGAATTATTTAAATTATCTTCAGAAAAATACAAAATTATTTTTTTTAATTTATATTTTTATTACTTTTAATAAGAAATAACAATATGGCTGTTTCAAAACATGTTTCATGA
>PVKN010022586.1:0-15087 GCA_004027915.1 Capromys pilorides
TTCTTCTATAATTTTTTATCAATGTCTTCTTTAGTAGTACTGAAGTCTCTCATTATAGTTATCCTTTTTCTTTCTAGTTGAGAGATTATTTCTACTCTGTTCTCCTCTCTACTTTTCTGTAGTTGTTCCCCTACTTTAGATACTATTGATTTAGAGATGTCTTTTAACTTCAGAGGTTATTTCCACTCTGGTTTCCTCTATATATTTGTACAGTTATTTTTCCACTTCAGAGTCTATTAATTCACACATTTCTTTTTTTTTACTTCTGATGTTATCTCTGATCTGAGTTGCTCTGTACATTTCTGCACTTGTCTGTCTACCTCAAATGCTACCAATTCCGAGGTATTGGCTCCGTGATTCCTGTTTTCTTTCTTTTTTTTTTTTTAAATTTTTATTTATTTATTTGTTTGCTTGTTGTGTTTGTTTCTTTATTTATTTATTTTGTGGCTGATTCAGCCTGCCCTGGTGGTGGGGCTGGCACAGCATGTGGTGCCGGGGATCGAATCACAGTCCCTGCAGTTGCCTGAGCTTTCCTAAGCAGGCGCTTTAGACCACTGAACCATCTCGCTGGCCCCCGTGATTCCTGTTTTCTTCCATGATAGTGTCTCCTGTATTTGCTTTGGGTGGACTCGACACCTGAGATTGAATCTTGCTCCTTGTCTTTATCATTTTTTATAGCAGTGATCTCTGCACTTTGGTGAAGTTATGTAGTTAGCGACTGCCTGTCATGCGGCCCATTTGGGATGGTGGATAGATTCGTGGCTGGAGCTCACGGGATGGACACAGGCTGGGAGAGTCTTTACCTAGTGGCCACATGGCCCTGGTCACCACGCAGCCCAGCCAGGATGGCAGATAGAGTCACTGCTGGAGCTCAGGGGATGGATACGGGCTGGGATTCGTGTTTTATTAGTTTTCATTCCTAACAACCTGCAAGTTTTTCTTTTTTCCTAAAGCTTCTCCACATTTCATTGTGATTTTATTTCTGGATCAGTTTATTTAATGTTTTAAAGCTTTCTCTGAGATGCATGGTTGTTTAGGCATGCCAATGTCCTGTTGGACTCATTCTGTCATCATTAGAATCTGCCACACTGTGTCTGTCACAATACTCATTGCTTTTAAATCTATATTATATTTTGGTTAGTGTTTGAATAGTATGCTTTGTTCTTTTATCTTTTTTTCCATAATTGGTACAGGGTCTCAGTATGCAGCTTGGAGTAATGGTAATCCTCCTGTTCTCAGCCTCCCCAGTGCTACGATTATAGGCATGAGTCACCATACCCAGTCTCCCTGGCTGGCTCAGCAGCCCTGTGGTGCCATGTGCAAACGCCAGCCCTTGTACTTGCCTAAGCGAGCTTTTACTCTGCTGAGCTATTTCACAGCTTCTTGTGTTTACCGATTTATTTATCTATGTATCATCATACTGCTTTTGATGTGTGCTCTTCTTTCCTCTTTTTTCTCTTTTCTTATCTGATTTATCAACATTTCTTTATATTATTATTTGCAGCCTTTTGTCATTTCTTCTGTAAATATAGATACCCTTGAAATTATACCAAAAGCTCTTAAGAGAAAAACTAAGATTTTTCTTTTATCAATTCCAAAGCAATAGTCAGACATTAAAATATTTGAATGCAGTTTCCCAACATCATTTCTATTCAGTTGTTCCTAGAAATTCTGTCTGTTAATCAGTATTTTTGGTGATAGACTATTGTGACATTTTACATACTGCTGCCTCTAGCCTTAAAACATTTTCACACAAGGCCTATTTAAGGTCTCTGAAAACTATATTCATTATGTGTGCTTCCTCTGGCAAAGTTTCTACTGAGTATCTTTTTAGCTAACTTTTAGATTTCTGAAAAACTAGGGTTTTCCCTTTTTGCCATAATTTGCTCTCCTTCAGGGAGGAGCTGGCCTGCAAAGGCCCTCCCTCACTCCAGAAGTTCTGTGTAGGGCCTAAAACTTTTAGGAGAGATTCTGAATTACATCACCTTTGGGACACTTTCCAATTGCAAAGCAGATGTTTGTCCTAAAAATATTGGGAGAGACAAATGTGCCAAAGGCTGTATTTTAGTTGCTTAAACTTAGGAAGTGAAATGGAATGAAAGGATGTACCAGTCCAGTCATCGCTAAGGAACTGAGAAAAGGATAGGCACACCCTGGCTTGGTGACGTCATCGCACGCTACCGGGTTGTGACGTCATCTCACATTACTAGGTTGGAAAGCTTCTCTCACTTCGAATCAATCGCTCCACTTTCGTTGGAAATAAAGTCTGATCACTGCTTTACTGATTTAATGAACAGAGAAATGTATGGAAGATCTAGAAGAGTGCACCATTAGAATTATTTTGTGCACATTTCTGAAATTGAATGACCTGAGAAAATCTTGGTCTGAATTTTGCTTACCTTATGTCAGAATGAAGGAGGATGACTGTGAAGCCAGTGTAAGGTTCCAATATTCAGAGCTACTTAGACAGGACTCAAATATGGTCCTTTGTAATAGACAGGCACGGTGCTAGGCGTGCGTAGGACTTGGCATTCATATAGATTTCCACCAGTATGATTTTGTATCCTCAAGTAAGCTGTGCAAAGCTAACTTGCTTTGCTCCTGTGTTCAGGCATTCTACCCCGCCACGTCCCTCCTCTGTGCTTTCTATCATGCACTACTAGCTTGCACAGCTCAACTCCAGCCGTGTTTCTTGAAGAGGCCTGCCTGAGACAGACCATACACTTTGCAGTCGCGTATTAATTTGTGTCCTACCTAGTTTTCATCTCTTAGCCTGGTGTTGATTTTAGCTGCATTCTGGAAGACAGTGCCATCCTTGGAAAGACTCCCATTTCAAATGACTGTGATGTCCGTGTCTCTTTTCATATTCTTAAAAGGGGAGGATTGGCTGGATTCCCATCATTTCACAGACCCTCAGGTGCAGACAAGCTAATAGCCCCCAAAGGGAACTCTTAACATGTGGACACTCACACTCACTGGATACATGTAAAGTACTGGGGGTGAGGGGAAGGGTGGGCGGTGTTGTGGGGGGGGGGTCCTGCGTGCTTCTAAGAAGCACCAGGAGAACTGAGCCTCTACTGCCTTAGCACCCTTATGTTCTCCTTCTGCACTTAGTCTCTCATCTATTCCACAATTCCCTTCACAAATGCTCTCTTCTCTCTTCTCTTCTCTTCTCTTCTCTTCTCTTCTCTTCTCTTCTCTTCTCTTCTCTTCTCTTCTCTTCTCTTGTCTTCTCTCCTCTTTTCTCCTCCTCTCCCCTCCCCCCTCGCTTCCATTCCCCTCCCTTCAGCTCCACTCCCCCTCCTCTCCGTTTCCCTCCCCACCCCTCCCCTCCTGTCCTTTCTCCACTCTCCTCTCTCCTCTTCCTCTTTTTTCTTTTTTCTTTTCAGGCTTTATAACCTGGGACACCTAAGCAAAGATGGCTGCCTCAGAAACCGTCTTAGGAAACACACCCCTAGGTTAGGGTCCGGCAAGGGGGTCTCTCACTGCTCAGATTGCAGATCTTACTTTCACTGCCATTAAACAGGAAGTTGACAACCAATGGGCCAGGATGTGCAGCACATGCACCAGGAGTCTCATGTACAAGACACCACTGCAAGAAGACACAATCCGGAGGCGCGTTCATTTATGCACTTGAATGGCTGGGGCAACAGGATCGATGAAGAAGGTGTCTCGGTTTTGTCAAGTTTCTTAAAAGATGAAGTAGAACCCAGGAAACTGAAGTCAATTTTGGTTCCACAAGAAGGGGGAAGAGGCCAGAATGGCGGTGAGGAAGGCCCGGCCTGCAGCCCCAGCTCAGCACAGGAATCCCTGACTCTGTCTCACCACATCCCCCTCCTTCTTGCTCTGCCTCATTAGCAAAGGCTCCACAAGCTGGGCTCTCTGCCTGTTTCCAATTCTGCTTAAGTGAACATCAACGGCATTTGCTCAAAGCAAGTTGGCCTGTGGGATTTCTCAGCTAGAGTTTTTACAAAGGATCTTTGCGCCAGATAATAACGCCTGCAGTTCCTTCCCTCTGGGTGGCCTCGGCTGATGACTCCAATTTTGAGCCCAGAGCAGGCAATTCAGCTACTCAGGGAGACCTTGTTTCAAAATATAGCTTTAAAGAGGACAGGGGGTGCTTCTCGGTGCAAAGACCAGCATTACACGATGGGGAAGCAATCCCTCGGGCACCTCAGCGAGGAGAGACGGGGGCTGGAGCCCAGGGGACTCCTTGTCCTTTGGGGCCAGCTTGGACTAAGTCTTTGCCCCTTCCACGGAGCCTCATTCCCAAGCACGAGGTGAGCAGCGAGGACCTGGCGCCTAGGGAGCTGAGCCCCAGGGGAGGCTGCTGCTTGGACAGGCGCGCTGTATTTGCCAGGTCGGTTCTCAGGAGCTGAGCCATAGCAGGCGGGGAAACGTGCTTCCCGGGGTTTCTTTGCAGAAATTAAAATTCCTGTGAACCCTGGTGTTTGCCAAGAGCTCGCAGCGACCCTGGCTTAGTGGAGAAGGCCTGCAGGGCGGCTCCGATGCGGTGGAAGATGCCAAGTTAGAGGGAGCTGAGTTGCTGCCTCGTGGGCTCAGAGCACGACAAGGCTGAATGGCGAATAAACTAGGTGCTTATGGGGAAGAGAGGAAGACTGCGAGAGGAGGTCGCGCTTGGCTGGTTGGAGACATGTGACCACGGCGACACGGGGCCTGGCTGCCTGCGCACACTGCAGCTTCGTCCTCCCTACCCCTCCCCTCACCCCTACCCCCTGCCCCCATCCCCAACTGCGCTTCCCTTCTACCTCCCTGTTTGCATTGATCCACCATTTACTGTTCTCTTCAACTTGATTAGACTTTGTGTTTCTCACTAACTGAGCGAAAAGTCAATTCCTACTGGAGCCGGGACCCTGAACCGCCGCAGAAAATCAAACACTGAACGTGCTGCAAGTCTTTTCCCAAGTGAACCTGTAGCCGCTCTTCAGATGACCTATAAGAGATACTGGGTATGGAACCTGAGGCAGGCTCCTGCTGGATGCCCCCAATTCTACTGGCTACAGCTTGTAAAGGACAAGAGTGAATGGGGTCTGGGGGCCTTGCGCTCAGTGGGTCCAGAAGGCCTTCGAGGAAAATCTATTGGTATTTCTGACATGTTTGGTTATCACATTAAAATAGAATAACCATTTCTAATGAGACACGTGAAATCTTTGCATTGTCCTTTCGCTGGGTGTTGCCGATGTGTGTACTTGTTTGATTACTGCCTACTTAGCTTTTACATTTATTACTTTCAGAAAAATGCATGAGACTTTGAAAAGTTTCCCTTTATGTGATCCGTCCGTGTTATGTTTTGTTGTCACGTGATTTCCATCGACATATGTTACTTTGAACGTGGGCACCGTTTCCCTGCATGGCAAAGATCTTTTCATGTTCACCCATAACCTTTTCTGTTCTAATCCTTTATTCTCTCATGTGGCTCTATCTGAAATCATTTCCTGTCACCTAAACCCTTTCTTCTGAATTTCATACATTGTGTGCAGTGTGAATCTCTTGGTAATAAGATTTCTCAGACTTTGGTTATACCACAAAGTCTCCATTTACCTCGCACTATTGACAGACATTGTCACTAGCTGAGAAGGTCAAGGATAGAATCCCCTGTATGTGCACACACACATACACACACACACACAGGCAGTGCTTTTAAAATATATCATTTTATTGTTCACTCTGTTGTGTACTTTCCATTAGGAAGTCAGACATGAACTCTGTTGCTACTCTTTTGAAAGGAATGTTTCTGTCTTTCTCTTGTCCATTTATTTTCCGGTTTCAATTTGATGTTCAGAAATTTGGCTATGGGCAGTCTAAGGTGTGCAAGCACACGTGAGTGTGTGTGTGTGTGTGTTTTCCCTGTTTGCACTTCACTGACCTGAAATATATGGGTTGAGATCTTTTCACAGTTTGTATTTAGTCTCAGTCATTCTCTCGGTCTCCCTCTTACTCTCTTGCTGTCTTTTTGAGGCAGGGTCTCACTGTGCTGCTCAGGCTGGGCTTGAGCTCACTTTGTAGCCTCATTGGGTATCAAGCTTACAAGAGTCCTCCTGCTGCACACTCAGAGGTGCTGGAATTCTAGCTGCACACCGCCACACCCAGGCATTTCACCTCCAATAACGCTTCCTTCTTTATGTTTCATAGGGACATCAATTATAAATCTTAACACACTGGCCCACATACCACAAGTCCTGTGTGCTCCATTTTGTTATGTGAAAGTTACTTCTATTTTGGATTAATTTGATGACTCTCTATTAATTTGTTGCTGAATTTATGAACTTTCTCTTCTCCTGAGTCTAGATTATTTCTATATTCATTCAGTATATTTTTAAATCTTGTGTATTCTGTTTTAAAATTTTACAGGGACAGTTTTATGGAAACTTGCACATTTCATCCTGTTGTGATCATCTTTTCCTCTATTTCAATGAGTTTTTAATAATTATTTAAAAATTCAGACTTAGTTCTCATATCTGAGTAAATTGTTACTGGATCACATTTATTTCTATCTTTTTAGTTCTCAAATAACTAATTCTCTCTAAGAAAGGATCGTGCTTTATAATTTTTGATTGGAGAGAAATCATATGAAAAAAAAATCTCCAAAGCCCTGGAAAGATTTCTCTCTCTTCCTGTTCACAGAGATTACCATGTCCTGTGCAGCTTTCATTCTCATAATGTAATAAACTAAGGAGAATCTTCAAAGGGAAAGTGCAATGAATGTGAAATTCAACTAGGGCTCTCTTTTGAGGAATTACGTTTCTTAGATTTATTTCTTCTTTGGGTCTTCTCCAGTATCTTGAGATTCTTTAGTGGATTCCAAGAGGCTTCCAACGGTTCCAGGATCCATAGCCAATCAATTTCATGACAGGTACAGTGAGGCACAAGGACATACCATTCTCCCCATTCTAACAAATAGAAAAATCCAAGGCATGATGGCACCTTGCAATACTATGCAAACCAGGCCACTGTCTCACACAGCTGGAGAATAAAACCATGGACTACAGCGGCAGGCTGAGAGGTGTAGTCAGGAGAAGTATAAGAAGAAAGAGAGTTCCCAGGAGTCAGAAGAAGGCCTGCCCCTGGCTTGCCACGTGAGCCCTTTGTCCAGTGTCTTTCAAGGCTAAGTGGGAGAGTGGGGATAAGGCCAGCACCTGCCAGTCACCCCTCACAAGTGAATTTCGGAGCCTGAAGTGCCAAAACAGCCAACAGAGACTCAGGTTTTCTCAGGCAGAGTCATGGAAAAACCAGTTACTCAGCCCTCTCAAGTTCCTTAAAACTGGATGTAGGGCAGGGCTGTTGTATTGGTGCATATCTGTAAAGATAAGAAACTAGCATCTTAAAGAAGCAAAGAACAATAAAAAAAGCTCAGGGTGGGCTGTAATCTGTTACTTGGGGATTTCAGAAAACTAGGATTTAAGAAGGCGGTAACAGCTTATCCTGACTGATGTCTCCGCCCTTACTTGAGACATTGGTGATTATCTTCTCTCCTCCCTGTAATCCTTCTACTGTATGACCTAAATAAAAGGAACATGCTTCTGAGGTTCTGGGCTCACTTCGAGAGAGACAGATCTCAGTGAGTCCTCTGCGCTACCTTCATCGGGTCTTCTCGTTTCTTTTGGCACCAGCACACAAACTGCAACACGTATTATTCTGCCATTTTCATCTTAACTCACCATTTTCCTGTGAGCACCAGACGCCATTTTGGGCTACATCTCTTGCTAGCTGCCATTTTAAGGGCTAAGCAGCTAAACTGTCTGTGACACTAAATTCTCTTACTGAGATTACTGATACGTTCATTAATTTAAGAATTTATAATGTTTAAAGAAATCTGAGGATTCTCTTGGAGGATTAGTGATTACTATAAACATAAATAATATTCACTATCATGCATTATTGACAGATAAAGCCTATTTCCTGGAATAGGATCAGAGTTTCTGTAACGTACTATGCAGCCATTTATTTGATTAATGTGATTATTTTCACGTCAATCAATAGGAAGAATATCATTCAATTTCCTTTATATGGGAATGCTTACAGCATATCCACTCTCTCAATACAGGGGTAGATTAAGTTGTATTTCTTCATCATTTAGCCCACCAGAGTGGTGAATCTTCATGCACTGAGGAGAACACTGTGCTTAAACAGTGATTAGTAATGCAATAACTGATAACATCATATTGATTAATAGCAACCTCTCATGTAATAGAACCAATATGTTGAGAACCATACCGGAGCAGGTTCAGAAAACACAGTTGGTCTCGTGAACACACACTCCGGACTCTGCCACTGCGTGCCTACGTGGCACTGGTGGCCATGACACTGACTCCCAACTAAGACCTACGACCACACGCACTCAGTCTGCCTTGGGAAGAGGATTCGTTCCTCTGCATCTGTGAAATCTAAAGCTATGGTTTGCTACGCTGTACTTGGTTTGGGGAACAGTGCTAAGAGGCCTTGGTGAGAGGAACCACTCCTGGCTGGCTGCTTCTGGAATGCCTCTCCTTGCTCATTTTTATGGAGCAACATTTTATGTAAAGTAGTAGTGTACACAAATTCCCAACACCTTGGGAGAAGTGTAATGGGTGAAGGAGACAACTGAAAAGCAGTGTGGAAAGTTCAGCAGAGATTTGGTCAAGAGATGAACGGTCAGAGTGTGTGCCTGTAGGGGCAGAGCATTGCTGTGTCAGATGAATCCATTTCTGACAGAGCCGGTTCAGAAGACACTTGTAGGGATCTGTTGGTCTTACTGCAAACAGTTCTACCCTGGGGAGACAGGGCGATAGGAATGAGACAGACAAGAAGACAAAAAGCTGGGCTAGGTAGTCGCCTGCCTGTCTGATGGGCAAGCCTAACTCAAGGCACACAAAAGTGATCCTTTATTTATACTTTTGCAAAGTTTGTATCATATGACACAAAGTTGCCTAGTGACTAATAGCTGGCCTGAAGCAGACAGGATGCTTTTCTCAGCACTAGGGTAGCTTGTTTGCTTTGGGCACTAAGGTCTACTCTCACCTACACACACATGATCAATTTCCTGGCTTCCTGGGGCTTCCAACAGACACTCACCAGCTTCTGTTTTCTGTAACTGAGATGTCTCTGCACTGTGTGTGCTGTAGACTCCAGAAAGACACTTGGATCTTGGATAAAGTCTATGCATAGTCCCATCAGCAGGTGTTCCTCCAAAGTAAGCTGATTCAGCCACTGAAACTACTGCACAACTGGCTCAGCAGAAGCACTGTCCAACTCTGAGGCGGTGGTAAAATGGGAAAATACTCAAGCAGATGCAGCTTGGCACTTTGGGTCAAGTTGAAGCTGCAGAATCCACTTTGTTCCAGAGAGAGTGATCACAATCCTTATGAGACTTGATATCTCGTCTAGATATGTTGCTTTCTTCTTTCAAATCTCTCCTCCAGCAGCAATATGAGAGTTCCTATAAGATCTCCAATATGTTGGCAAGAAATACAGCACACCACCCCCACAGACTCACAGCCACGTTCCTGGTGAAGGAAGAACAGCAGTTGCTATGTTACTATATCACGCCCTGACCTCGCCCCTCCCTGCTGCATTACATGTGATTAGCTTAGCAGAATGATTGAGTGGCATTATGGTTTGTGTCTGGTTAGCCCTCCAAAGCCTCCTGCAGGCATCCAGACAGGCTTCTAGGCCTGTGATTAATCCATGATCCAATACTGGAATTATGGGTGTGCTGCATACATCCTGGGGCAGATAATCAGCATAAAAATATAAGGAAGGGAAAGAGGCTGGCTAGCTGCCTCAGCCTGGTTTCTCCCCCTGTTCTTTGCTGCTTTCCACTGCCATGAACAGCTGCCCTCTGCCCTGTGCCTCTCTGCCTTGGAGCCAGCTGAGTATGGACTGAAACCTCCACAAACTGTGAGCTAAATAAACCTTTCATTCCCTCATTTTGTGTGTCAGGTATTTTGTCCCAGCAAGGAGTGAAAAATAACTGGCACAAGTGGACTCTTATGAAGTCTAAGTTTTAAGGATAGCACTCTGCAGATTGGGTTTCTACCCTCGAGAAAGACGGCATAAGGGGGCCAGGGAGATAGCTCAGTAGAAGAAGTGCTTGCCTAGTAAGTGCAAAGTCAGGAGTTTAATCCCTGGAACAACAAAGAAAGAAAGAAAGAAAGAAAGAAAGAAAGAAGGAAAGAGAGAGAGAGAGAAAAAGAAAGCAAGCAAGCAAGCATATGATCAGCTAGCAGCTAAACTGTGCTGTGGAGTCTCTAATAGCTAGAATACACTTGTCTGTGAACCAAGTAGGGGGATGACTGGGTGCTCACCCCAGTGCAGCTCGCAAGCTTGCAGTTTGTGTCTCTTCGTTTTCTGGTAGGCAGCTGCCACATGGGGTATGTTTCTATCAAGTAATGCAGCAAAATTCCCTGAAGTCTAATATTACAGCAGTGCTCATCACTTTGGTCTCTTCATGCTTTTCAGCTTGGTTTTCTCTTTCATGCTGCTTGCATAGCAGGGGAGGGGACAGCTCACCTCTGAACTCGAGGGATTCCTGGGCGGGCTTGAGCAGTGATTCGTGTCTAGCAAAGCACAGGGCTGCTACCCTGTGCACATAAAATGAAGGTTTGTGAAAATGCGGGCTGTGTCACAGAGCTGAAGAGCTGGAGTTACTAACAGAAAAGCAGATTTGATGACGTACACGGTGCCTGCCCCAGACTGCAGAATGAACGTGCCTAGTGCAGGCACCACTAGTCCTCATAGATTCCCTCCACCTGAAATTCCAGGAATGAGAGACGTACGTAACGGAGGCAAAAGCAGATCTCCACCAGCTGGGAGAGGGGCTACAGCAAGGGCTTGCGCTCCTCATCCTTTCTTTTCAGCCCAGCTCTGGTCTGACGATGTGGTGGTAATGTCTTTATGCATGCTGACAATAAATCAATGAAATGCATGCTGGGTGTCTTTCTCTGCTACTGAGTTTCAGAGCTTTCTTCTAAGTCATAGAATTCCAATCAGCCTAAGTAAAACAATTAATGCAGACAGGAGACCTACAGTTCCCTGACGCCCCCTTAATGAGTGGGGACAAGAGCCAGAATACAACTGCTCCTCAGAGCTCCTATGGTGAGAGCCACAGCAGCATCCCTCTGCAGGGCCTGGGTTTTCTTCCATCTCTGAGTCATGTCTCTCGCCCTTCACTCTGCTGTCTTGGGATGACTTCCGAAATAAAGTGTCAGCAAGAATGATGTCGCCTCAGACTTCCATTTCGGAGGAAACCAATCTAAGAAAATCTCAGCTGTGTGGTGAATGCTCTTACAGAGCTGTACAAACACAAAGTAACTTGAATCTTGAACTTCCATGTATCTGATTTGCAAAACTGGGGGTTGATGTGAAAACAGGATGCTAGTCTTCTCAGAGTACTTCTGGAGTTTCAAGAATGGAAATAGTGCACAGTGCGACAATGCTGACAACCGTGACATTTCCTGGCACATCCAGATGGGCCTGGTCTCCCTGGGCTGTGGACACTGGCAGCTCCTGAGGTCCAGGTGCTCCGCGCAATGTTTCCCAGCCAACACTGGCTCCATGGCTTGCCTCTACCCAGCCTGTCTCACAGCAGGGACCCAGGACTTCCTGAAGGCCGCCTGTGGGCCTGAGGATCCACGCTGCTGGACGGGCGCCCAAGGTGCTTTGTGTGAGCAAGGCCAGCAGCTCCCTTATTCTCCAACACCTCGGCACCTGTCTTGTGCCGCTCTTCTTTCTGCCGCAGTGGCCAACAGACCTCGCTTCTGGCCCCGGTTGGCGGCATCCTGTGTGCTCCATTCCTCCTCATTTGACAGAGGAGCAAGAGGCGATTCTGCCTGGTGTGTAGGCTGCAAAGACCAAGGGAGGAGCGTAGCACACACTGCCTACTCCCTATTCCTCCTCTCAACGGACACATACAAAACAGTGAGCAATAAGAGGAAAAAGATGCCGGTGAAGGAAATACATATGTCAACATTGGCTAAAACGTAAAATAATGTAGGTGAAAACACTGATTAATCTTCTACTTACCATATTTTTTACTAGAGCTCAATCACTGAGAAAACAAAAATATAATGACCTGGTACATTTCCTGTCTTTTCAGTACATTTTTGTTCATAGATTACATTCCTCTGGAAGAGTTCTTGGCCTACACGTGCGGGCCCAAGCCACGTGCTCACCTGCCCAGGTGCTTCTGAGCCTAATTCTAGGCCATTAAGAGAAAGATAAGGGCTACCCTGAGCAGAGTATAATTGACTTACCAGCGGTCTAATTACCCCAGAGCAAGCTGTTAATGCGGAAGCACAACTGGTCCAGTGGGCATTCCTCATGTCCCCAGGATGTGGGTCTTCAGTTCTCCTACTTCTTTTGGTGCTATGGAGCCAAGTCACTGCTTTATCTCTGTGCAGCCCCTATTTTCTCTCTGCCAGGGTATTTTGCACCTGCCAAGTGGATTTTGATCACAAGATGAATCCTGTAAGATGTCTGGAAAATAAGTTCAGACTCATGCGGAATTCTTGGATGTCTTGTGGTCCTGTCGTGAAACTGTAAAATACTCTTTGATGGTTTCCCGGATCCTGGCCTTCATCAATGTGCGCATTTTAGTGACTGACCTGGCCTCTCACCTAAGTGCTTTGGGGTAGTGCACCACTGTCCATAGGCCGCGCCGTCCATATCCTTGAAAAGAAATGAACAGTTCATATCTTAAAACTAAGGCTGCCGAGATAGCTCTGAGGACTAAGCGCCTGCTTAGGCAAGAGCCGGGACCGTGGTTCCATCTCCAGTATCTCCTGCTGCACCGACCCCACCGTGGGTTGTGCTGAGCCGGTGACCCAGTCCGGGCATGGTGGCGCATGCCTACAGTCCCAGTGCTGGGGAGGCTAAAAGCAAGAGAATTACTATGAGTCGGAGCTGTACAGTGAGACCCTGTACCAAATAGAAGAATAATAATGATAAGTAAAATAGAACAGAATAAAAGACTTTAAAACTTTTCTGAGGAGAAAATACCTGCGAGAGGGGACATGTCACAGTGCTGTCACTGCTGCTGCACTACAGAAAGGTAAACGTGGGTGCCGAAACAATGCTCGATGAATGTCAGTATACAGATATTTCATTCCCTAAGGCTCCTTGATAGCTAGAAATGCAAACATCTTAGAATAATCGGGGAAATTAAGAATAAACGTAAACTATTTTGAAACACTACTGACTGCAGTAGTCAGAGCCATGGATAAAGTCCTGCGAGATGCGGTGGCGATGAGCTGGATGTGACAACACCTGCGCCTGCCCCAGGCGCCCGCCCACGCCTGCCCCGTGGCTGCTCTCAGCCGGAGCCTCTGTTTTTTTCTTTCTGAAGGAGGCAGTTTGCAGCCTGGGAGAAGAAATGGCTTCCATTTGCATTGCAAATTTCTGCTGCAGCCATTTGTTCCCCCCTAATATTTTCTGGGGTGACTCAGGATTCGACTGTTTAAGCGCTTCCTGTTGAAACGCATCACCCTTTCTCATAAGCACTTTGGATCACAGTACGAAGTGCTTCATAAGTCCTACCCTATCCACGGGAACGAAATGTGGAGAAAGCGAGAAAAGTGGGACTGGATTTCACTACTGAATACACTTTTGCCAGGATCCCCTAATAATCACTTTATTCTCACTGTCTGTTTATTTAAATGCAAAATAAATCTAACACGTGATCTCCCTTTTTAACCACTGAGCTAGCATTTTTAAAATGTGAATCTTGTGCCTGTTATGAACCTGGTGTTCACAAGACTAAGTTCTATGAACGGTCCTCCACTGTGGTGCTAACTGGGAGCCGTTATGTGGACATAGTGGACTATTTAGCATGTCATGCAGTTGAGAGGCTGGCTACCACTGAGGACAGTGGCTTCGTTGGTCTGAAAGAATAAACAGGAATAAGGTGGGAAACACTGACCATGCTGTAAGTGGTGGGCGAAGGAAGCCTTCATGCCCTACCGCCCCCCTGGTTGTCAGTGTTTGGAAGTCCTCAGAAAGTGCCAGACTGTCTTGGTCAGCTACAGGAAGCTTCCTGCCACCTGCGCTGACCGGGACGGGGGTGAAGAGCCAACTGCTTCTTAATGCCCTAGTAATGAAGGGAGGACCCCAGTGTGTACCGGGCAGCCCAGTGCCTCTCCACCGTAGCCCACGTGGTTGCTCCAGCGCACACTGCTTTCAGCGGTGTACACTGTCTGGACACCAGAAGACTTCATTGAACACCCGTCAAAGTGAATTTCCACCTATATACAAGAAGTGGGGAGTCACCTATTTAGTATGGTAATGTAATATCCAAAGCAAAAGCAAAATGTGTGGGCGGTGCTCCCTACACCCACCTTGATCATTAGAAGGAGAGAAAGTTCCCTTGGTTTGGCAGTTGGTCATGGAGGGAAAACAGTACATCAGTGTATTGGAAAATGACCTAAATCAAGGACTACTTCCCAGGCATGGATGCCATTGCCACTTATGATAGCAAAGGTTTTCAGACGTCCTCTCAGCCGGACATCTCAAAATACCTCACAGAGAGTTGCCAGCCCTACCAGCTTCCGGGTCAGCTCCAGGGAGGAGGCAGGGTCTATAAAACCCTGTTCTCAGGCAAGGCACAGCGGCCGGGCCTGACCAGGACAGTGCTTTGCACTAGGATGGAAGCAGTCTCTGGATGCAGGAATGGGTCCCTGGTTATTTTTGGATCGGCATTCCAGCAGCTTGACTCAAGTCACTGAAAACAGAATAATAAAAGAGCCTTCCACATTTACGTGAGTGCTTACTGTAGAAAAGCCACAAAGTTTAGGTGATATAGCCAGAAGCAAAATCAAAACCTTGAGAAACGCGACAGGGTTTTCGGAGGAGCAATCACTTTTTAAGTTTTTTTAAAATAAAATATAAAATTAAAAATAAATTTCAGACCCCTGTAACATAAAGGAGCTTGCAGTTAGGGTGCCTATGTAGGTTTTAAAAACAATGGAAGCAAAAAAACAAACAAACAAACAAGAAAAACATAAAGAAAGAAAAGGAGAAAAATGATATTTTCTTTCAGTGAGAGAAAGTGTTTATTTACAACCATGTGATATAATCTTCTAAATGAAATATACT
>PVKN010022587.1:0-15103 GCA_004027915.1 Capromys pilorides
GGGGGCTGGCGCAGCATGTGGTGCCGGGGATCGAACCGCAGTCCCTGCAGTTGCCTGAGCTTTCCTAAGCAGGCGCTTTAGACCACTGAACCATCTCGCCGGCCCGTGTTTTTATTGTTTAATTTTGAGGCAATATCTCAATAAGTTGCTAAATTTCTCGGGCTGGGCTCAACCTTGTCATCCTCCTGCCTCAGGCCCCCCAGTTCTGGGATGACAGACACGCGCCACCATGCCTGAACCACTGTATCTTATTGAGGTATTGCCTTTGTGGTTGCTACAGGCTTACCATCATCTTCTGATTTATACTAACTTGGTTCCAGTGAGACGTATTCTCATGTAACCTCATTCACGGTCCCCTTTTTGTGGTTTTATTGATACATCTTCATTAAAGTTACAACCCAGCATCACACTGTTAATTACAAGTGTTGCTTTCCATTTCACATCTCTTTCTGACTCTCTGCATTTGTTTCTGTGGATTCAAGCTACCTAATAGCTGGGTGCATTTCCTTAGCCCAAAGGAGTGCGCTGCCGCCTGCCTGGAAAATCCTCTACCACCCAGACAGACGTCATTCGTGTCTTGCTTTGGGCAATTGCGTGAAGAGCCATGCGGAGAAATATGGACTCATATTACTTTCACTTTATATTTTATGTTTAACCATAAGCACAAAACATTTGCAATATAGTTATTTTATTATCACCTTTATAGGCGTAGTTTTTGGCTGGTTTTCTCTTCGGTTCTGTGAGGATCTTCGTGACTGTGTGGGGCTCCCTCTCTTCAGCCTGAAGATCTTCCACTAGTACTCCCTGTAAGGTGGACCTGTGTCTAACAAAAGTGCTTGGTTTGCTTGCCTGAAGCTGTTTTTATTTCTCCTTCATTTCTGGAAGACAGCTTTGCTGGATGAGGATTCTCCATCGACAGTTTTTTGGCTTTTTGATTGTTTGCTTGTTTTGTATTTTTTAGGGCGGAATCTACGGGGTGTTCAGAGTCTCACTTCTAGATCGGACTCGTAGGGTCGGCCAAATAGCTCATCGGATTAAAGTGCCTGCAAGCAGGCGCAGGGGCTGGGGGTTCCATCTTGCGGCCTGCATTGCCGGCCCCACCCCCGGGGCGTGCTGAGATGGCAACTGAGACTGGGCATACTTGGCCGGCCCTCCAGCGACAGCTTTCACCTTCGATGCTTTAAAGACAGCCCGTGACCTCTTGGCCACCTCCGCTCCTAATGAGACATGACTGCTACTCTCTTTTCTTTCTTTCAGTTTGAGACAGAGTCTCACCAAGCCGCTCAGGCATCCCCCGCCTCAGACCCCAGTAGCTCAGGCCCGCTCTGCTGTCAGTCTTACCGTAGTTCCCTCGTAAGCGAGGCTCGGTCTTGTGTTTATTTCTCTGGGTGCTACTATGCTGACGCAGTGAGTAGAGTCAGATTTTTAAAATAAAGCTGGGAAATGCCCAGTCTCTAGTTTGTCTATTTGTTCCTCCTCTTTCTCTCCTCAATAGTCCTCCTGTGCATATGTTGGGCTTGTGGCTCAAGCTTGGTTTCTTCTTCTTCATTTTGTTTTTGTTTGTTTAGTTGCAGTACTGGGAATTGAATCCAAAGCCTTCTGCATGCAAAGCCAGTGTTCTGCTCTGAAGCGCATCCCCTGCTTTCATCTGTTTTGTTTTTTCAAAATAATTTATCTTTTAAAAAAATAATTAATTTTTGTTTTTTTCTTTCTTGTTTTGTTTTGCTTTGCTTTGCTTTGTTTTTTTAAACAGGGTCTCACTTTGCAGCCTGAGCTGACCTCAAATTCATCGCACTCCTCCCGCCTCAGCCTCCCAAGGGCCAGGATCACAGGCGTAGGCCCCCTCACCCGGCGGTGCGTGTGCCCTCTCGGCTGTGAGTTGTTTGTCATCACTCCTTCCCTTGCTGCTCCAATCGTGGTTTTCTGTATGTCATGGTTTCCGTCTAGTTATCGACCCAAAGCCTCATGTAGTCACTGGGGTGGTTTTTAGAGTTCGTGATTAATTCATGATCAAATGCTGGGATTACAGGGGGTGCGAAGCTATCCCTGCCCTGGGGTGGGTAATCTGCATTACTATCTAAGGAGGGGAAAGAAGCTTGCCAGCTGCCTCAGCTGCTGCTCCTCTCTGTGCTCTTTGCTGTTTTCCACCTCCTAGAGCTGCTGCCCTGTGCCATGTGCCACTCAGCCTGGGAGCCAGCGGAGAGCAAACTGAAACCTCTACAAACTGTGAACTAGCAAGTCTTTCCTTCCTTAATTTTGGGTATTGGGTATTTTGTCCCAGCAATGAGAGAAAAGCAATGGAGACACCTTAGTTCTCAGATATGTTTATAACAACTACATCAAAGTTTTTGTTAGGTCAAGGCTGTAACTTTAACAGTCACTTTCTGTTGCCTTTGTCCCTGGTTATATGGGTCCCGGTTTCCTGTCTCTTCCCATATCTCACCATTTTCATTTAACATTGAATATTTTAGAGATTACACTGTAATGACTGAGTCCTGGTCTGCCCCATTCCCCCAGCATGGAGTTGTATTTGCCTGGTTTCATTAAGTGATGAGTGGTATCAGTGAAGCCATCTCTGTCCATTGCCTACCCTTTGCTGTCCCCCAGGGACAGGGACTATAGCAGCCAGAGGGTGCTGGCTGTCAGCTCTACCAGCTAGAGTGACATAAAACATCCCAATCCAATAAGGCCCTTTAAAGGGGTAAATAAAACCCTTTGCCTTCCCCCCAATTCATCCGGCCTCTGCCCCCACTTCTGGGAAGTCATCTCCAAGCTCATGGACACTGTGTCTGGTAAACAGCTCTTGCTCTCCCTGAAGCCTTGGGTGACATTAGGTGAGGGAGGGTGTTGTGCAGGGGGTCATCCACGCCCCGGGGAGGAGACTGCCACCCTGGAGTAACCCTGAACAGTGGAGGGACTGGGCGGAGGGACTGGGCGGGAGCTTGGGGTCAGCAGCATTCACCCTAGGGCTGGAATTAACCCTGTGAGGACAGGATATCCACCCGGAGTAAGGGAGCCCCAGCAAAGCACAGCCCCAGAGTCCTCTGGACAGCAGTGCCCCTGTGTGTTGTCGCATAGCGGTGTCCCATACTGACTCACAGAGCACAGCCAGCCACATACTACCCTCCCCTTCCTTGAGCCTCACCCCATTTGTCCCTGTCATAAACCGTGGCTTCTCTGTGTCCTGATGAATCACCAGGACCCCTGAGCTGCCCTGAGGGAGGGTGGTCTGTGGACACTGTGTTCCTTCTGGCTCCAGGAGGCTGGGGCAGAGAATCACTTGTCCCATCATGGATGTCCCACCCCATGAGCCTGGGAAGGCAGTGGGGACCCTGAATTCTTAGCAGTGCCCTCCCTGGAGTGCAAGCAGCTCTGCCCCTCTGTCCATTGTGGGGGGCACAGGCCATGGTGTCGCCTCAGCACTGGGAGCTCAAGAAGGCCACAACCTAAGAGTGGTTGGCCTTCGCTGAGCACTGCGAGGAGGCGAGTCCTATGACACTTTTCATCAGGACAAGTGGGTCTGTGTCATGGCACTGAAGGGTCAGGGAAAGGGGTCTTGGCTGGAGTATCACAGACTATGTCTGTGATGTTTTCTTGAATAAATATTTCATTTCATATATGCTCTTAGGATCATTTCCAGAGACTTTATTTGATTGGATTTGATGTTTTCAGATAGCGTCTCTGTCTGTAGTCCAGGCTGGCCTTGAACTCACTATGCAGCCTGGGCTGGCCTTGAATGGCTGGCTATCCTCCTGCCTCAGCCTCCTGAGTACAAGGATTATAGGTGTGCACCACTGTAACCAGCTTCCAGAGACTTCTTGAAATAGTTGTTTTAAATATGTTTTTCATGGGCAGGAGGTATAACTCAGTGGTAGAGCGCTGGTATACCATTTAAGAGACCCTGGGTAATCTCCTGAGCACCATGAAAATTAAAATAAAAACCATGTGGGGGCTGGCAAAATGGCTCAGCAATCTAAAGCACCTGCTCAGGAAAGCTTAGGCAACCGCAGGAACCGTGCAGCTCAGACCCCGGCACCATATGCTGCCCAGCCCCCACCCCCAGTGCAGGCTGAGCCAGCCATTTTATATATATATATATATATATATATATATATATATATATATATATATATATATGAAAGAAAAAACCATATTTTGGAGTAGTTCTTGGGGAATGGAGTCCACAGTGTTCCTCATGGTGCCAGGCAAATGTGGAAGCTCAGGTTTGCTCTCCTTTCCAGGGGTGGCTCTTGGGGGTTGAAACCTGGATCCTTTATCAAAGCTCCTCTATACTGGTGATGTCCCCCAATTTTCACATCTCCAGGTCCATGATGGTGGGAACCACTCAGCCTCTAGGGTCAGAAGCGCCCTGGAGAAGGGCATAGTACCCCTGGGGACAGCTGTCCTCTCCTATCCCCCGATCCTGCTACTCTTGACTATTCAGGCCAGATCATCCGGTTATTCTCTAAGAAGCAGTTGGTCCTGGAAGGTGCTTTCTGCCCTCAGTGGAGACTGGCAGTGGGACGAACAGGGTGGGGACAGTGGAACTGACAGGTGGGGTTGGAACAAGAGGCCCTGGGAGCTCGTGGTCACGGGGCAGCGCAAGGGTAACAGGATGTGGGAGGTGTGGGCACCTGATGACTTCGTGACTGGTTATGCAGGACAGGACAGGGACAGAGGCACAGGATGAGGGGCAGCAGTGCCAGCAGCACCACACCAGAGGTTTTGCCACCCTCGTGCCCAGGGGTAGGGTGGGGATGCAGACGGCACAGAGCAAGAACCCAGCCATGGGGGTGAGAGGGATGAGTGGGGAGCTGGCATCAGAGAAAGCACAGCCAGGACACCCCAAGGACAAAGGAGGGGACAATGATCAAAGCAGCAGAGTGGCCATACACGCCAGGGCTGTGGCTCTAGAGAAAGAGAGGGGATTTCCAAAGTTTTGGTGATGGGGGCAGAATCAGGTTGCACAGGCCGAGGGAGGATGCAAGGACAGGGTGGGAGCAGCCCCAAAGGTCCTCCTGCTCCCACTGCTGCCTGCAGGGGTCCTGCAGAGGCCTGCGGTGGTGCGAGTGCTAGAACTCCTCCAGAGCCTCGTCCATTCGTGTAGGAAACGCCCAACACCCCCAACCATCCACTCTGCCTCTGGTCCAACATGACATTTGTATTGGGTTTTCTGGAAGGTTTTTGTTTTTGTGTCTTATTTTTTTGCAATGTTGGGAATGGAACCCAGGGCCTTGTACATGCTAAGTAAGTGCCCCACCTCTGAGCTGTTTCCTCAGCCCGTTAGGGTGATTTATTTATTTTTTACTTTATTATATAGTTACTTAGTTAATTTTGTGGTACTGGAGATTGAACCCAGAGCTGCACCTCCAATCTCTTTTAAAATTTTTTGAGACCAGCAGAAATCAGTACACGTACTCAAGCTATCCTGCGTATATACCTATACTTCTGGTGGTCTATGGAAAGGAGCAGTTAATGCTTAAACTTTTTCTCTTCCTTTTAATTTTTTATAATTTTTGGCCAATTTTACATACTTATGTCTGGCAATCTGAACAACTAATTTGAAGATAACAATATGTAACATAGCAGCTGTTGTTGAATTCCTTATCATTTTGTTTAGTGAAATTCTGTATCTTTTCTTTCTTTCTTTCTTTCTTTCTTTCTTTCTTTCTTTCTTTCTTCCTTCCTTCCTTCCTTCCTTCCTTTCTTTCTTTCTTTCTTTTTTTTATATATTAAGGAAGGGACTACAGGGTGTTCAGGGTCTCACTACTAGACTGGACTCAGTGATCCACTTGTTTACAGCCTCCCAAGAGCTGGGATTACAGGCGCACACCCAGTCTCTGTCTCTCTCTGTCTCTCTCTATCTCTCTGTCTCTCTGTCTCTGTCTCTGTCTCTGTCTCTCTCTCTCATCATTTTTTTTTTAATTTTATTTTTATTTATTTATTTGTTTGCTTGTTGTGTTTGTTTGTTTCTTTATTTATTCATTTTGTGGCTGGCTCAGCCTGCCCGGTGGTGGCGCTGGCGCAGCATGTGGTGCCGGGGATCGAACTGCAGTCCCCGCAGTTGCCTGAGCTTGCCTAAGCAGGCGCTCCAGACCACTGAACCATCTCGCCGGCCCTCTCTCATCATTTTTAATGTTCTTTTTTGAAAGTTTTTTTTTTTTTTAATTTTGAGATAAGGTCTGGCTGCATCACAAAGTTAACTGCACTGGGCTCTGACTTGCAATCCTCGGCCTCAGCCTCCCCGAGTGCCAGGATCATAGTAGGCAACACTGTGTCTTGCTCTTGTGGTTGATTTCAAATGTACAAATTTAAGGTACAAGTTCTCTTAACATTCATTCCTTTTGCTCCTTCCTCTTGAGTCTAGACAAGTTTCTGCCCAGTTCTCTCACTATAGCATGGTGGAAATTATGCTATGTCACCCTGAAGGCTGAGTCATAAAAGGCCATGCAGCTTCTGTCTTGAATAATGCTTTTGAGCTCATCCCTACCCTGTAGGTCCCTAACTCTGTTTTCTTCATTACCTTGTAGTATTCCTCTATATGGATATCTTACAGTGTCCTTTCACCAACTGGCAGACATTGTCTTGTTTCCTAATTGGGTCAATTACAAATAGAGCTTTTGTAACTGTTCTATCCTGTGGTTTTGTGTGGACAAATATTTGTCTGCCTTGGGTAAATAACTAGGAATGAGATTTGCCTTTTCTTTTGCCTTTCTTTTTATCCTGATAAAAATTTCCTGATGTCTGGAGCTCTTGTTGCCATCTTGGGGCATCCAATATCAGCAGTGCATTGAATTAGAAGGATCCTAACCTTGCAGGAGGCCAGGCCTGGTGGCACACACCTGTAATCCCAGCACTTGGGAGGTTGAGGCCGGAAGATTGGTGTGAGTTTCAGATTAGCCTAGACTACAAAAGTGAGCTCAAGGCCAACCTGAACAGCGTAGTGAGACCCTGTCTCAAAAAGACAAATAAAATAAAATAAAATATCTGCTTAGGCAGACACAGAGACTGGGGTTTGACCCTTGAACCACATGTTATGCTGGCCCCACCCCCAGGGCATGCTGAGACAGTGACTGAGAAGGGTGTGGTGGCATGGGCCTGTAATCCCAGTGCTTGGGAGGCTGAAAACAGAAGGATCACTATGAGTCCAATCTGTGTAGTGAGACCCTGTAGACTCTTTATCAAATACATAAAAATAAATAAATAGATAGATAGATAGATAAATAAAATTTAGGGCTGGCCAAATAACTCAGTGAATTAAAGCACATGCAACTTGTTGGTGTAGGGGCTGGGGGTTTGATTCCCTGGCCTAGCGTGCCAGCCCCACCCCCAGGACCCTCTGAGAGGGCAATGGGGACTGGGCATGATGGTGTGTGCCTGTAATCTCAGCTCTTAGGAGCCTGTAAACAGGTGGATCACTGAGTCTGATCTAGTAGTGAGACCCTGAACATCCTGTAGACACTTCCCTAAAATAAAAAACAAAACAAAACAAAAGTTTAATGAGAGAAGAAAGAAAAAAAGAAATTATGGGCTGGCGAGATAGCTCAGCAGTATAAAGCACCTGCTTATTAGGCAATCACAGGGATGGCAGTTCAATCCCTGCTGCACCAGTCCCACCCCCAGGCAAGCTGAGCTGGCCATAGCATAAATAAAGTTAGAAAAAATTCAACCCTCTAGGAACCTATGGTAGCAATAGATGGCTCACCTTGGGACTTTCCAAGTTGAAGGTGTGAATTTTCATCTTAATTTTTTGTTTGTTTGTTTGTTTGTTTGTTTGAGTCAGGATCTTACTGGGTAGTTCAGGCTGGTCTTGAGCTCACAACAATCCTCCTACCTCAGCCTCCCAACTGCTGGGGTTATAGATCTGCAACACCATGCCTGGAAATCTTCATTTTTTAAAAACTACATTATTGTGTGTGTGTGTGTGTGTGTTTTTCTATTTGCAAAAAATCTCATTTTAACTATATACCACCCAGAAAGCTCCCCTCGGGGAGTGGTAGAATTGTAAATGGCCTAGAGTCAGTTTTGCTTGCTGGCAGATGAGCATCCTGATGGGAAGCAACCTTGTGTCTTCTGCAGACCTGGCATCTCTGCTCTTGGCACAAAAGCCACATCAGCCAGCTCGTGACCACAAACATGCTGATGACTGGCACCCAGGTGCTCGGTGGCATTTGCAAGCCACTAGCTGAGCCAACCGAAGAAGCACCTTCCCCTCTGGGCTCCAAAGGATGGAAGGAAGTAAGCACCTTATTGACAAAGTGACAAGGGGGTCAGTTGGTTTCCCCTGTCACGCGCCACATGTGGAAAGCAACTGGTCCCTTCCTCCCAGAGGCCCCTTCATCTAGTGCCCAGGACTGCCCAGCCAATGTCCCCCACAGCCACACATCTGTGCCCACCTATCTCCCTCTTCCTGATCATGAACTCCTTTCCTGCATTTTCTTGTCTCATGAGATCCTCACAAGGCCCTGCCATAGGACATTTAAAAGTCTCCATTTCAGAAGTAGGGAGGCCTAGGCCAGATAAAGTAATGACTTAACCAATGGCCCTAGCAGGCTAGTGGCAGTGACTCTTCCTGTCCACCCAAGTCTGTCACACCCACTCTGAATACCTGTTCTGGATCTCAGCTACCTCTGTCTTGAACCTCATGCCATGGATACACAGGTTTTCTCCCCTGTCCCCTTCTGGAACACACAGTGTACCTTTGTTCAAACACTGCCATTTCCTGCTAAGCCCTTTTCCCATCTCCACCTTCAGAAGTCTTTGTCTGAATCCAAGGTGAGCTCAAGCGTCTCTCCAAGAAGCTGGCAACAGCCTTTCTGGGCCAGGTGACTGGATCATGAGGGATCACATGAGATGGCTAGACCAATCAGAGTAAATTCTAGGACTTATGGGAAAGCAAGAAGTTCTTTCTCCCACAAGTGGCTCAGCAGGTAGGATGCTGTTTTAGTTACTTTTACTCATTGCTGGGACAAACACCTGACACTCAAAATTAAGGAAGGAAAGGTTTATTTAGCTCACAGTTGCTGGAGATTTCAGTCCATATTTGGCTGGCCCAAGGCTGAGTGGAACAGGGCAGAGAGCATCCAGTTCATGGTGGCAGAACAGCAACAATTTTGACAGAGACAACCAACCAACAAGGGCACCAGAGAGCAACAGCGTGAGTCTGTCTCTCTGTCTCTCTTTATATTACATTAAGGCTTTCTGCCTCAGCCTGTCTGCCTTAGGCCACACCCATAATCCCAGAAGGACTCAGACCCATAATCCCATTCATACTAAAACACATAATCCCAGTGGATCATGACTCAAGTCTCAAACTCTAGAAGTCCCCGCCCCATGATTTCATGAAGCTTTGGGGGGACAACTAGCCATAAACCATAACAGATGTGGATGCTGTAGGCTTCTAGGGTACCCTGTAAGGAGCCCATATAGAAAAGCATGGACAGCAATGGACAGTGCTCTTCATGATGTTGCCTGTGGTGCCTTATACTTCCAAGTCTGTCAGCCATAACTGCTTCATCTTTGTGTAAGCATTTGAATTCAATTGTATTGACTGCAATCAAGATCTTGACTAATAAAAGCCCATAATTTATAAAATCACACCTTTATTCCTTTATTTATTTATTTATTTTATATTATGGCCGGCTCAGCCTGCCCTGGGGTGGGGCTGGAGCAGCATGTGGTGCCAGGGATCAAACTGATGTCCCTGTGGTAGCCTAAGCTTGCCTAAGCAAGCACTTTAGACCACTGAGCCATCTCACTGGCCCCTATTTATTTTTTTCAAAAATGAATATAATGAATTTTTCACTAGCCAAGTGTTGTCTGTGTTCAACTTCACAGCCTGGGGAAGAAGACAGATGTCATCAAAGAAGAAACAAAAGTTAACATGAGGCTAAAAAAAAGTGGAGTGTGCTCTAGAGCAGCTGGCCAGTGTCTTGAGAGTACCCAGGGAACCCACTCTTGGTTATGCAGGGCCACACTTTGACCTTGTTCCAGGATCTGGCTAGAAATGGCACAATGGAGAATGTGTTTGGAATTCTAATCTCACCATGACAGCCATGAGAACCCACTGCTTTGGGGTGATGGTTTTAAATGTTCAGTTCAGTTTTTATTTCAATTTTTGCTTCAATCTACTTTTTTTTTTTTTTTTTTTTTTTTTTTAATGGGATCAGGGTTCAAACTCACGACCTTGCACTTGCCAGGAGGGTGCCATGGAGCTATCTCCCCAGCCCCTCCAACCCCTCTTTTACCTCTTCTCCCACCCAAGGCATCAGCCATTTCTGATCATTTGCATACCCAGGTCCTTCCATCTTACTCCACTGTCAGCTCCTCAGGTTTTGTGTTTGGCTATGCAGTCACCTCCATCTTTGCATTCCAGTCTACAGGAAGAAGAAAGGAATTCTAGTCCTGGCACTGGTCACAGTCTCCTGGAATCCCATTGGCTTGAATGTAGTCATGTGACCGTCCCTGACTGCAAGGAAGACTGGGAAATGTAGTCCTTTGCTGGGTAAAGGCCATGGTTTGAATGTGTGTCTCTCTGCAAAACTCATGTCTTGGAATTGAACCTCAAGGTGATGGCATTTACAGGTGAGGCTTTTGGCAAAATAACTAGGCCAAGAGAGCTCCACCCCTGTGAATGAGATTAGTGACTTTCTAAAAAGTCTAAAGAAAGTAAAATCAGCCCTTTTCACCTTTCTGTTATCAGAACATAGAACCAAAGGCTCTTAATCTGCTGGTCCTTTCATCATGGACTTCCAGCATCCAGAACTGTAAGAAGTCTCTGACTTTGTTTATAAATTCCTCCGTCTAAGGCATTGTGTTATAGCAGCAGGAATAGACAAAGACAAAGACAATGACCATGTTCCAAATTGAAATTTGGGCCATCTTATTACTTTTTAGTACAGTGATACCTTTTTAGTACAGTGGTATCTCAGTTCATGAACTTAATTTGTTCTATGATTCTGCAAAAGATGGCTAAGTTCATGTTTGTGCAGAAGAGATGCCTACAGTTGTGTTTGTTACCAGAGTTTGCAGATAAAAGTAAAATTTTGCCAAATGCTTCTGTTTGTCAACCAAATTGCTAACAAACAAAAGTGCTGGTGAATCAAGGCACTACTGTATTTTTCAAGACATACTCCATGTACTATATATTCGTGAGGTAAGAACCCAAGGACTTTCCACTATGATGCACACATGAATACTTGACTCTCTGCTCTTCTTATTCACATTGATAGCTTCAGGGAAATAAGATGTACATATCACTTTTTCACACTTTTTATGACCAAAAAATGTTGCACTATATGACTGTGTCATGTTTCTCTATTCTCATGCCTATTGGTGGACACTCAGTTGTTTTCACTGATATCTGATATGTTTTTTTTTTTTTCCCACAATACTAAGGAGTGGACCCAGAGCCTTTTCACTCAGCTTCATCAGGCCCTTTTTTGAGACAGAATCTTGTTAAGTCACTAAGTTGCTTACCCTGGGCTCAAATTTTCAATTCTCCTGCCTCAGCCTCCCAGAGAAGCACTGCCACACCCAGCTGATTGCTTTGTTTGTGTGGACATTTTTCATCCCTTTGGAAGCTAGAGGACACCTTCTGTTGCTTCCTTGACCCAGTTCACTGCCTCATATGTAATGCTTTAATGTCACACTCTGGCTTTGCTCCAAGATCTATGGATCCACTGAGGAGGTGTGATCATGGAGGACACACTGATATCTACTGAGCTGTCTCAAATGTCTATGTTCAATTATCACTGGAGGACCTAGGACAGCCTCATCCCATATCTGGCAGGGGCTTGCTATTGTCCAGAGCTAAAAGGTCCCAGCCACAATGGCCTTTATTATCCAGCGGGCTAGCCTGGGATGAACAAGCCCTTGTGTGCACAGGTCTTTTAAACTTGGGCTTGAGTCAGTTGCACCCCCATCATCTAGTGTGAGTTACATGTCTCAAACCCAGACACCAAGAGTGGAGAAAGAGATCCTACCTCAGAAGAGCTGTGGCAGACATAGGCAGCTTTGCCAGCTGTTCAGGGGTACTTTGCAATGTCATCACAGTGCAGACGGCAGTGTCATGGGTTGTATCTGAGATGTCCCCAGAGTCTGAAGGCTTAGCCACCAGTCTGTGGCACTATCAACAGGTGGGGAAATGTTTAGGAGGAGAGCCTAGTGTGAGGACCACACACTAGGACCACAGTTATGTCAATGTCCAATGTCAATGGACCACACAATGAAGGGGACATTGGGATCTCACCCCGCTCATACTTCCTGGCTACTGGAAGTGAACAGCATCCTCTCCCAGTATAATGCTCTGAGATGCTGCAGGCTCAAAGGGATGGAGTCAGGTGACCATGCACTGAGTCTCTGGAACCATGAGCCAGATTAAACCTTTCTTGCTTAGAAACTGATTATCTCATCTCAGGTATTTTATCACAGCAACAGAACACTGAAGGACACACATGTGACACAGCTTTCAAAGTACATAGAGAGCTCTGGTCCAGTTCTGGTGCAGCAGGTCATCCCAGAGATGGCAGAACAATCAATCCCTCGAATCCCAGATATGTCCAATGCCTTGGCTGCAATGGCATCCAGCAGAGGTCCTTTCTAGTCTCCAGCCTGTGCAGGGTAAGCAGAAACAGTGGTGACATCTGTCTTGTCTGACAGGGTGGGGAGAGAGGTAACCCCCAGTGATAGGAGGAAAGGTAGAGCAGGAGCTCCCCACCCCCACAAGCCACGTTCTCAGGTCCTTCTGCCATGGGAACGCTCAGGCTGGCCATCGCTGTGGAGCAAGGCAGTCCATGTGCCTTGGGAACACACTGCGCAGACCGGAGCCTGCAATGACCACACATTCCCAGGCCAAATGCTCAGGGCTGTCTCCCGCATCCCAGAGAAAATGCCATGCCTCGGCCTCAGTCACCCCAGCAAGGAAGGGGTCTCTTGCTCAGTGAGGGGAAGCCACAGGGTGACAGTCCAGGGCCTAGGATCTGAGTAGGAGGGAACACACGGGATAGAGGCTTGGTCCTTGATAAGGTAGTGCTGAGAGGTGGGGGCCTTTAAGAAGTGGGACACAGATAGAGAGGTCATGAGGCATGGCTCACAGAGGAAGCAACACTGCTATTGTGTTGTGAGCTGGTGTTGTCTGATTGGCTTGCCATGCTGGCATGAGCCTGGTTGCTTAGTCGCACTGGCTTCCAGTCTTACATATGGTCTCCCACCATGAGGCCATCTGTCACAAGGCCAGGCAGAGGGACCACCAGAAACCATGAGATGAGCAAACCTCTTTCCTTTATAAAGTACCCAGTCAAAGGCGTTTTGTTATAGCAACAAAAAATAACTCAAGATACTGGTTGAGGAGCCAGCAAGATGGTTGAGCAGTCTAAAGAGCCTACTTGGAAAAGCTTAGGCAATCACAGGGACCGCGGTTTGATCCCCTGGGACCACATACGGCGGCAGCCCCACCCTCCAGGGCAGGCTGAGCTGCCGATCATAGTAATTGAAAACAAAAAAAGATACTGGTTGAGGAGGACACATCCTTTCCTCCCACTTCTTGGAGGAAAAATGATTATGTGATTGTTAGAAAGACAGCTCTGTATTGTCATCCAGGCACCCCTAAAGTCAGCAGTATAAATATGAGAGATGTGGGGCCAAGGAGATAGTTCAAGGGCACAAGTGCTTGCCTGGCAAGCCCAAGGGCCTGAGTTCAATCCCCAGTTACATACACATACACACACACACACACACACGAGAGATGTTGGCTGCCTCTTTCTACTTCCCTCTTCTGCAGAGTGCAGTCTTCCCAGAGGAATTCCTTAAGATATTCTGGGAGGGTTGACAGCCACCAGAGTATGTCTGCAGCCCACGCCTGGACAATTGAAGTCACTGTAGGGACCAAAAACTCAGTGCAAGCTAGGCCCAGACAGCTGTTGACTTTTCTGGGCCTCATGGGAAAGAGCAGCTGTTATTTGACTGGAATTCTGAGCAGGTCAGGTAGGAGCCTGAGTCCTGGGAATGGTCCTGCTAGCACAGGCGGAAGCCGGTGGAGGCCCTGGAGCCAGCCATGCCTGAAGCTGATATGGTTTCCAATTTCAGAAGCCAATTACATCTCTTCTGGGTTTATATCCTATGCACGCCAGTGATTCTGCTGAGCACAGTCTGTAAATGACAAGTCAGGGTCCCATGTGCTGTGCTGGGCATAAACTTTATCCTTTTCTAGTTGATTAAGGAAACAAAAAAACTGCACACTCCACCCATCACTCAGCCATTCTGGACCCTCTTGAGCCTGCCCCACCCTGTGATCCTAACACCTGGTACTCATCAAGGCTCCCCGGCAGCCTGAGCCACCCCCCACACCTTTCCTAGTACCGCCCTTCATTGTCCCTCCAAGGAGGCCAGGAGGAACTGAGCAGAAAGTAGGTGAAAGTCACCAAATTTTGTGGATAATACAGCCTAATAGGAAGACATAATCAAAAACCAAGCTGGGTGTGGCAGGACAGGTCCCATAACTGCAGCTACTCAAGAGGCTGAGTCAGGAGGATCACAAGTTCAAGCTCAGCCTGGGCAACTTACCAAGACCTTGTCTCAAAAATAAAAAGGGCTAAGGATAGAGCTCAATGATAAGGTTCCCTGGGTTGGGTCCCCAGTAGAGCAAATAAAGAAAAAAGCCCTTTCAGCCCATAGCCCAATGTTCACATGTTTATAAACAGCCTGCTTTGCAACAGTTTGCATTTTAGGTGGTATTCAAACTCTGCTGACCTGTTTTTCACCCAAATATTTAAATAGAAACCTTCAGTTCTCTTGTCCTGTCCCTCAGAGTCTCCTGGTGTGGTGGGTCCTGGACACTCCTTCCAGCCTGAGTTGTTTTCCAAACTTGCAGGACAGTGAGTGAAAGGCAGCCTGCGGGGAGGGGAGGGCGGTGAGTCACCAGGGGAAGAGCTGGGCTGGGGGGCAGGGCAGGGGGCCGGTTTCCAGGAAGGGCTCGGCAGGAAGCCAGGCAGGAAGGGGCTGGGGACTTTCTGGAAGGGCGGGCTGCAGAGGCCTGGGCAGGCCAGCCAGGGGTGTCCCCTTCTAGAGTGGGGACCTCTAGTGCTCCCTGGCATATGCCAGCCAG
>PVKN010022588.1:0-15111 GCA_004027915.1 Capromys pilorides
AGAAGGAATCAAGAGGAAAGACTCTTCTCTCTTCTTCTTCTCTTCACTCTTAAGCCTAAACTGTATTACAACCCCAGATTCCATTTTCAATGTTTTTCCTCCAAACTCACTCCATGGTACCGGGTTTCCACTTGAGTCTCTCATGTACTAACCCAGTAATTCTGAAGTTAGTATTGCTTTTCTTGCCTTAAATTCAGGTCAGGTGACTTGCCCTAAGTTCTGAGGTTCAGGAGTCAGATGCAGAACCCACCATCAACTCCAGTGTTTTCCTAATTTTGTTCTGCCCCAAAGTTAATTTTGAAAGTCTTCACACTTCAAACAGTAGCTCCAAAAGGAAAAAAGATTGGGAGAAGACAACTTTTGAAAGCAGAAAAGACATCATTTCTTGGTACTGATCTGGTTGTGATACTGTTTGCCAAGGGTCCTGTGGGGATTTCTCTTTTTTAAAAAAAATGTATTTAGTACAGGATCTATAAGGTCTCACTACACAGGTCAGACTCATACTGATCCTCCTGTTTTCAGCCTCCCAAGCGCTGGGATTGCAGGCATTCTGTGGGGATTTCTAACAGCTTGGCTCTCAACCCCTGCGGGTGGAGATTCTCCAGCCAGGACAAGTTCTCTCAGGCAGGACAGGTTCTCTCAGTCAGGAGAGGTTCTCTCAGGACAGGTTCTCTCAGTCAGGCTGGCAGGGTCCTCTGTCCTCAGTGGCACGGCTGTCCTTCAGTTGCTTTTCTACCCCGCAGTTTGCAGCGTGTCCTTTGTGTGTCCACAACTAGAGCAATACTGGTTTCTATAGCAAGTGTGATGCATCCCTCTCGATCTCCAGAGCCATGCAGGTGACCTTCCCTCAGCCACCCTAGTCCCTGAGAGTGAGACAGGATGCTTGGCAAGGAAGGTTGTCCTCGGCAGAGAACCCACTTGTGTTTCTTGACCTGTTGATTATGCAAGCTGCCTGCATTACCTAAGTGGTATTGCTTTTCAAGTATGGTGTCGTGACACCAGGCCGCAGCCTTCTCAGTCTGTAGGACCGACTTATGTGTCTTATGGATTAGCAGGAAATTGCAAGCTGCATATTTTTATGTAGGCAAGTGAGCACGTATTTATAAAACTGCTAAATATACACGGAGAAATCCACATGGCCCATTACACTCTTCATGTTCCTTAGGTTCTCTCGGAGTCAAGCAAAGGAGACACAGCTTTGTTTCCAGGGATTTCCAGATTCTGCTTCCACTCGGTGATGTCGTGCACGTCACAGGGGCAGCAGTGTTGCACTGAGCCTCCTTCCTGCCTGGCCCCGGACACAGGAGGCCCATGGAGCAGCTGGGCCATTAGGGGCCGGCCATGGATTTTCCACTGATAACGAATCCCATGTATACCTGCAGCCAAGCACAGGTGGTGTGGACAAATAGCTACGTCCCTCAGATCAGCCAGCGCGTGACACCTGCACTGCTCCACAGTCTGAAGCCACATCAATCTCACATGCGTGACAGTGACTCTCAGGATCAAAGAAGCCTAGGAAAAGGGACATTGTGTTGTCCCTGGCCCCAAAGTGCTTGCATTTTAAAGTATTCCTTTAGCAGTATGTGAGATATAATTCCTCTTTGTGCAGCATTTTCACACTATTTTTTTATTTAAAAAAAAACCTTCAAGATTAAATGTATGAACCTTAAATTTATTTCCCCACTTTTAATGCAAAAACTAACACAGGGTTCCATTCATGTCTGAGCAGAACCAAGGGGCATTTAGGGGAGGTGCACGGTGATGAAACCCCAAAGCCGGGAGGCACCAGGAGCCCACTTGCTCCCTATGCGCAAACCCATCTTGCCACCTCCTCTGTTCTCTAGAAAACGTGGGCCCCACGGCAGTGGGCACAACCAAGCCCCACCACGAATGTCCCGCTGTATTTCCAGGAGGGTGCAGTGGGATTTCCACGCAGGAACAGATGCGCCAGGGGTACCAGTGTACTAACTGGAATGCTAGTCAGCTGCGTGGTGTTTACATGAGTTGCCTCTTTTAACGTGAAGGGGAGGCTTAGTTAGAAATTGTATTCCAGGTGCTTTTATTGAGAATGTCTCATCATCATCCTCCCTTTACGTTGCGGGCCACCCGGGGAAGGTATTTTTCTATCCCAGCCATGCTGCCTCTGCTTTGAAGCACAGGATGCCCATCGCTCACCCTCTCCTGCCCCCTGACGAGAGGCACTGGCAGCACCGTGTCCACGGAGCACGTCACGAGCTGGCCTGACAGCTGTGCCCGTTCATAAGAATGGAAACGCACTTCAGATGAACGCAGGTCCTCTAGACTTCAGGTGCACAGTAGAATCTGAAATAGACTCTAATCTCGTTCTAAGTTTATACTCCCTCCACTTTCGACAAGTAATACATATTTTAAAAATTAATTCAAATATAAGGTATTGAGAATCTCAGAAAAGCCCGGCCGCTCAGCAGGCCACCCAGTTACCATAGCAATCATAACACAGACAGTCGCCGAAGATCTGCAGCGAACTCACTGAGTGTTTCCTCCCCTCTGCACTCATAACGTCACTTAAAAAAAGAAAACCAGAAGAGCCCGGACTTCTTCACTGAGAGCATAGACACGGGAGAGCGGGCTTCCTGCGCGGAGGCCGAGATCAGGCGAAGCAGCGCTGCCGCTGGCCCGGAGTCCCTCGGCCCGAGGTGTTGCAGACGTTTTCAACCTCGCTGCAGGCATAAAATATTGGAGCATGAAGAGCACCAGACTGACTCGGAGGCGCGCTCTTCCCAGCGTCGCCGCCGCCGCCAGCTGCGCCGCGCCCTGAGCAAGTCTCCTCTACCTCTCCTGTGCTTCCACAGGTGTGAAGGAAGGAGGCCCGACCTCGGCATCACTCCTCTTAGGCCAAACCCCACGAGTCCCATGACGCACCTCCCCTTCACGACTTCCTCCGTAGCATCCATCATGGATGGCATGGCTGTTACGCCTGCGAGATAATTACTGAAAATCACATCAGACCACCTCTGCATATTGCCCTGCTCTCCTACATTAAAAACAGCTGGTCAACACCCTTCCTCCCCGCCCCGGGTCATGAGAGGACACAGCCACGCGAGCCGCCCTGCTATTGGCTGCAGGGAAGATTATTCCTTGTTCTGTAGGAGGGTGGTGAGATCAATTGCTCCTTCGCTGTCAGAAAACAACTCATCTAGAAGCCTTGGGGTACGGGGGTGGCTGGCAGGGAGAAGTTTACTCATAGCAGCCAGCGGATGATGAGCGTCTACTGATCAAAGCCAAGGGCAGCGCTGCGAGCAGTCGCCTGCGCCCTGTGCTCGGAGGCCGCTTCCCTCCAGGGGCACCGCGAGGAGAGGGCGCCCAGCTTCGTGCCGAGCTAGGAGACAAAGACGCTGCGCGCGGCGACCGGCCTTCCAAGGACAGCTGTCATCAGGACCCAGAGAGCAGGATTTGTATGCACTCTGCAGGAATGAGTCATCTGTCCCTTCGCAGCCCGCTATCGTTACTCACACCCACAGGTAGCCACCCCTGTGTTCACAAGATCGCAAATGCTAGGTAAACGAGCAAGACTTCCCTTGGCCAGAGAGCACAGCTAATGCTGGGGCAGAATTTGTTTCATCGCCATCGACAGTCCGCCTCTCCACGAGGCGTGCAGTCCTGCCGCAGATTTGGAGAGGCCAACGTTCTTGCAGCGCTGAGGAGAGCTGCGTACATGCACCACCCACGGTGACCTGGTGCTTCCTGAGCTCCCAGAGGAAGCTCACTCGTCCTCACAGCCCATCCCTGAAGCCGGGAGTGATGTCTCAGAGGCACAAAACCTGTACAGATGTTTCTGCTGCCTCTGAAACATTTCTCTCAATGCAGTTCAACATGCACCACAGATTATGCCCGAACCCCCACGTGGCATGGCTTGAGCAACGCTAGCTTTGAGCTGAGCATACCAGCACTGCTAGACAGACTCCGCAGTACAGGGATTTGCAAGGCCAGCCCAAGGAAAGCCATTTCCTCCTCTTTGGATGGCGACAACAGCGCACCCCTTTCTGATACTTGCCTGGTGCCAGTCCGGGCTTCCAGAGTCTTCCTGTGCAGGAATACCTCAGGTCTATTCAGCACCCTATTGTGGTAAGTCATAAGCACCCCCCCTTCTACGGGTATGAAACCACGGCACAAGAAGGGGAGGCGCAGCCAGGAGCAGCCAGCCCTGCGGCCCAGCAACGTGCCTCACCGCAGGGGCCTGCTCTCGGTCATTGCCCCGTCCTCCCCCTCAAATCAGAGCAGCGTGTTTCACCCAAACTTTCCACATTTCTCCCTGGATTAACTCACTGACTCAAAATGTGAACAAGATCTTAGAAATTAACACCGTAACACTAATATTTGGTCTTCTGTTACTAGAACAGATTATAAAGTTGGTATATTCTCAGTTTCGCTACCTTTTTCCTGCTCAGGCACAAGTTAGATAAAAATTTCAGAAAGTTTATCTGCATTGATTAATTATGTATTTCAGGTTTTTGGTTCTCACTGAGTTGACTGTATCTCAATATATCTCAATGTTATTCCCAATGGTACAAAAAGAATTAAGACCACAGGCGGTAGCATTCCTCTGTGACACAAGGTGGCAAAATCTCAGTGGAACATTTGGGCAGGAGACACCTTGAAGAGTCCCTTTAGGAGAGCATGTGAAGGGAGACGTTTGATGGGATCTTAGGGATTTCAGAATCTCTCATCTTTTGGGCTCTTTTTGGCAATTGGCTTTACCTCTGAGGAGGGAGAAGAGTTATATTTCGCTTCAAAATATTGCAAACCGATATCTGGGAACCTAGCGCTAGCTTGAGAATCCATACTGAAGGGAAAGTAGAAGGAGAAGAAAGACCATCAGGAGAGAAAGTGACCTTGGATGGGTTCTGTGGCAAGACGAAGATCACGTCTAGGAGTTTTGCCTACACCAAAACTACATTAGTTTTGCCTCGTTGGCTGGAATTGAAGTGCAAGTAGGCCAGTGTGAACCAGTTGGACACTTCTGTTCAGGCACAGGGGCTTTTGATATATGCCGAGTTATATTGCGAACCCCTGACTAGCTTAAGTCATGGGTCCCCAACTCCTGAGTCACGGACTGACATCTGGGTCCGTGGCCTCTTACGAACACATCACACAGCAGGAGGTGCACAGTTAGCTCCTGAAACTCCTCCGGCTGTACTCACAGCTGTGGCCTGAGGCTCACGGCGCTGCCTGGGCTCCGCCTTGTCAGGTGGGCTGTGGCATCGATTCTCACAGGAGTGTGAAGCCTACTATGAGCTGTGTCTAGGGAGCTCTAGGCTGTCACTCCTGAAGAGAACAGAGCCCTGGCACCAGACCCTGCCCCTCTCCACAGAAAAGGCACCTCCCACAAAATCAGTCCCTGGCTTCAGAAAGTCAGAAAGTTGGGGACCACTGATTTCAGCTAATGAGGTTTTTGTTAAGAGCCTTTACCAGGGCCAAACAGACAGCTCAGCAGATTAAAGCACCTGCTCAGGCAGACGCAGGGAGCAGGGTTGGACCCCCGTGTGCTGTGCCGCCCCACCCCCAGGGCGTGCTGAGCCGGCAATAGAGATCGGGTGTGGTGGCGCGGGCCTATAATCCCAGCACTGGGGAGGCTGAAAAACAGAAGGATCACTGCGAGCCCCATATGTGTAGTGAAACTCTGTAGACCCTGTACTAAATACAAGAATTAAATAAATAAATAATGAAAGCCTTTACCAGTTGTTCCTCAAGTTTAATGTTTCATAAAAATCGTATTAATTGTAGTTAACAAGATATTTCAGCAACTGCTGTTTATAAGGATGTCACTAAATTTTAAAACAATAAGATTTTACTCAGTAAATGATCATATATGTCCACATAATATGGGACTTTTACTTAAATGTATTTGGTACAGTCTCACTATGCAGCCTAGACTCATAAAGATCCTCCTGTTTCGGCCTCCCCAGCAGTGGAACTACAGGTAAGGACACCCAGATTCGGGGGTTGATTCAAAATGCCCAGGGGCGAACCCTGGTCCTTACACTTGCCTAGGCAGGCACTTAGTCCACTGAGCTATCTCATCAGCTCTAATATAGAACTTCTGAGAGGGCTTTGTATTCAAAATTTTAAAAATGTTTCCCTGATAAGTTTTCATCATACAGAATATTTCATTTACATTCCCTGAAGCATAAAAAACTCAATGTGATTTTGTTCTACATGAATTTCAAGTATACTGATTTGATAAAACTCCTCTGCTCATTTTGAGTGCAGAAATGTTTATTTAATTAAAGATGTACCCGATGTTTCAAACCCTGGGAACAGTGAGCTTGTGATCAATCTGCTAAAGCAATCCAAGCAGCGAGCTATTTGAACCCTAGATTATCAGATAGAAACACCAGCCATATGCAAATAGTTCATTATTTTGCCTCCTAAACAGAAGTCATCATATTTCGCAACAGATTCCCGATGATGCCAAACTTCATCAAAGTTATGATCAACATGGTTAGGCATGCTAAGGCTGCCACAATAACATGTTTTGAAAAACATTGTCAATATTTCGAGCAAAGTTCAATTTACTATTGATAGACTCAACCAAGTAAGGGATAAATCACAGACACCTCAAACTGTGATATGGAATGCGGAAAAGAGGTTGACATATTTCTGGAACTCGGCCTTGGGCCCAACCTCGCCTGTCCTGTGGCCTGTAGTAGGAAATGGAGACACTTTTAGGTAATTTCTCCAGAAATTAGAGTGAGGTTAAAATAATTCCCACCCACAGACGAGGTGAGGGAACGAGATGGGCAGGTATGTAGGAGATGTCCCGTGTCACAGCTGAAGGGCTCCCGGAGCCTCTCAGGGCCCAGCTGTGGTCCCCGCCCTACGTTCTCAGTCCTCCCTGAGCGTGGTCCCTCACCAGCTGCAACTGACGACGCTCAGCCCAACTTTCTCCTCTGCCTCTAGATGACTGCAAAAGAAAAAGGCAGATTCTTGCTTCCCTGCGGGACACAGCACTGTTGCCCACCAGCTGGGACGCTGCCAAGACTCTCTGCTGATGCTTAAGTGAGCAGGTGCCAAGGGCTCCCTGAGAAATGAGGTCAAGCTGGATGCCCTCCCTCCTGTTAGAAGTCAGTTTGTCACGAGTTCGACTTGCATGGTTTTGTTGGTCTTTGGAAAGCAATCCAGTTTTTCAGAAAAAAAGTAATCCCAACGGTCTTGGACAATGTAACTGAGACCGCTGACACCACGGCTGCTCGCAGGCAATTCAAGAAGCAGGCTCAGCTTCTGTGTGCCCCCAGTGTTCACGTGCAAGTCACAGAAGTTGCAACCACTAAGCCAGTTCAATGCAACCCAAACTGCTGAGCTCCATCTTGTTTCCTACCCAGCACGAGTTTGGGAAATTTTCCATTTTCATGAGTAACTGTCATGGAAGCCGCTCGACCAGTTTTGCGCAAAGATTTACTACAGACCCACTGCAGCCGGGCCACAAATCCAGCTAGTTGACTTCTACATTTCATTATTTTATTTTGTTTTATACGTTAGCTGGCCAAAAGTTCAAAGGGGTTTTCTTTAATTTCCTTCCCTTCTCCTGAAAGCTCAAAGAACTGCTGTTAAAGGCTCAGACTTTGTCCACTTGCTGTCCCCACAGCACTCGGGAACTCCAGTGTGCTGGCACATGGCACTATGGTCAGCTGACCCCTTCTTCCTTGAAGAGCTGCCTTGAAGATGGATATTAGCAGCAACCTCACAAGTCGCATAGCAATCCCATGGTTTAATAGCCCCAGGCTTGGGGGAGGACCTTGTTAACTTCATATAGTGAGAAAGTAGTTAACAAAACCGATTAGATGGTACACAGCTTGTCACTGAGCACCGGTTCAATGTCACCCACTGCTTGGTCCTACTGTTGGGGTCTGGAAGTTATAAAGGCATTGGAAAGCCACAGATTTTTAAAAAGTCAATTGGATCTATATTTGTTCAGGCAGCGCTTCCATCTGCTTTTTACTTGTACACAGTCGTCCATCTTTTCATTTAAAACTCTTTGCTTGAACAGATCAGGAAGGCTTCAGGGCCAGCAAAGGGTTTCATCAACCCTAGCTGGCTCACGACTATAAAAGCCTGGTGACCTCAGAGCAGTTCTCTGACAGGAAAGATGCTTTCTTGGTGGCCGCCGGAAGCTGTGAACTAGCTGGAGCCTTGGCCCCTCTGCGATCTCCTCAGACCTCTGAGCACCAACCGGATCAGGTGGCACTATGAAGGGACCGGATGAAGAAGAGGTGCTCAGAGGCTTAGATAACTCATCGAACTGTCAGAGTGTGAGAGTGAAGAGGGCAGGATTTGAACTCAGGTCTGCTTGACTCTTCTATTTCCCTCCACTCCTCCCTCTGTTACCTTGGAGTTCAGGTATCATTCTGCCTTGCAAGTTAAGACAATCCTGAAAATTTACTTCAGGCATGTGATAAGATTGAGTGTTTTTATGTCTGCCCCAATGAACCAACATATTAAAATGAACTAGATCTTAACATTTGCTTTCGTCAGATAAGCAATCAAGCATATTAGTTTAAAATTCATTAATGTTAGAATATAGCATGCACTGAGTCACAGTAGTTCAACTTCCTCTTTTTATAAAAAGCATGCTAGTCTTTAGTTAGAAATCACCATTAGATGTTTTATATTTTAGCTATTTAAATGTGATTTATATCAATCATTCTAATGTTAATGCAAATAATTTTAATATTCATTTAAATGGAAAACATCTAGGGAAAATAGTCACCAGGAGCTGAAGAGAAATGATTGCATGATTAGTAGTTGCCACTTACAGCATTTTGTTTGAAAATGTCTAAATATCCTTTAAACTTTTGTAATAAAAATAGAATTATTTTATTTAAGCGGAGTAATTCCTTTGAAAATATTTAACATGAGGCCTAGCCAAATAGCTCAGTGGATTAAAGCATCTGCTTAGGCAGACAGAAGACCTGGGGTTCCATCCCCAGCATGCTGTTCCAGCCCCCATCTGTGGGGTGTGCTGAGATAACAATTGAGACTGGGTATGGTGGCGTGCACCTGTAATCCCAGTGCTTGGGAGGCTGAACACAGGCGGATCACTACAAGGCCCATCTGTGTAGTGAGACCCTATAGACCCTGCCCTACAATAAAATTTTAAAAAAATTAACATTAGCCTGCTCATAACATTTCAAGTGCTATGAGAACACTTGAAATTTATATAGTTATTCTTTCAACCCACTGACTTACTGAGGTAGATACCACGTCAGATTATCCATTAGATGCAGTGTATGTGTCTGTATATTTAGGCAAAAGCCAGAATTCTCTCTCCACACGTTACTCATAACCCAGGAAGAGAAATTCAGGAAAACAACTTGCTGCATGCAGGGAAGAGTGCTGTCGTAAGCACCGCAGCCACCTGGAGCACCCAGGGGAGCGCCACCTTGGACTTCACCCCACCGTGGCTCAGCTTCTGCTTCCTCTCGGATGCTGAGTCCTATCTTGAGGTTTCAGCGGGGGAGGAAAGTGGAGAATGAGTAGCAATGTTCCCACCACCCAGTGTGGAGATGTCATATGATGGGTCGTAAGTTTAGGGAAAGACAGAAAAAGAGGCCAGTGACGTACAGTGACAAGTTACAGATGCCATCGTAGTAACTTCTGGCTTTGAAGGAAAGGCACAAACCAGGGTCAAGGGCCTCCTCAGCCTAAGAATAGTGATCGTTGGACTCCTGGGGGCTGGTGCATTTTTGTGTATCTATGAGGTTTAAAGGGTAAAAAAGAAATCTAGAATCCAACTTTTAAAATCAAATGGTGCTCAATATTAGCTCAGCAGAATACTGGACTCAGGCTGGTCGTCTCTCTTTCAGCCATTGTAATCTCTAAGCTATTTCGCCTAAGACATAGCGACCACTCTTCTCCCATTCACAGCAGATTACGTACATCAGTTCTCCAGAGGAACTGTTCTGTCCACCAAGAAATCACTTCAGGGCACAGCCAGCTCCTATTATGCGTCATCTAGCCAACTGCAGAAAGGACTGGCTGAAGTGGGTTTTTGTTGTTGCTTTTGGGGTGTGTGTTTGGTTTCTGTAAGAGGGTGGCATTCAGCTAAGAAGATCGGATGAGTGAGATTTTAAACACAGTCGTTGCGTGAGCCAGGCAGGGTTCTGTTTTCTCTGTTGTCTCCTGTTCCTACACTTGCCGGAACTGTGGTCAGGACAGACTCCCCACAGACCCCATACGGTGGCATCTGGGGTCCTCCCTACAAATGTACCCAACTACAAATTCCTTTTTACCTGGGATCCTGATCAAACTTCATTTCCTGAGTAAAATCGCTTCTTTAAAACTACTTCCAAAACTGTCTGTGCTAGAGACGCAGCTCCTTTCCTTCCCCGTGTTCAACCAACCTCTAACTCACTCTGTTTTCCCGCACTCTGTACCTCAGCCTACTCTTACTAAAGGAAGTAAGCAAAGCAGGCCACTCCCCCCACCCCACAGACATCTGGTTTATAAACGAGAACCATCACCTGTCATTTTAAGTTCTTAATGCAATTAATTTCAGAATTTCGACATGCAGCCTAGGCCCTCTCCGTGGCCTTCTCTTGGGAGCGGGAGGTCGCAGTGCTTGTGTCTTCGGCCTCCTTCTCCCTGCTCTGTAAGGAACAGGGGTGAGTCTGCACCCCAGGAAGAGACCCTGAAGTTACCCTGTTCAGTGATAGCCGTGGCTTTTGCTAGACGGTTTTCTTAAGGATTAAGGAGTTGGGCACAAACACAAACCAATGCCAAACAGCTCTCTTCCTCCGCCGTGGCGCTCATCCTGGTAGACAAGGCAGAAGGGCAGATGGTCAGAAGCCCGGAACAGTGAGTGTGCACTGGTGTAGGTACCATTTCTGCAGGCAAGCTCGGAGCACCAGCTTGGAGGCTCCCAACAGGACGCTGGCTGGAGAGCGTGAATACACACGCCCACCTCCTCCCTGAGCCCTCCACCCGCAAGGGGCAAAGTCTGAACTCGTTCTGCCCACAGGTCCAGAGAGTTGATCAAAGAATGTGGAGTCAGTTATGAAAAATAGCGACTGGCCATGTCCACCCACAGCTGCATGGAAGGGGACCCTACAACATAATACCATCATAGGCGCCATGAATTGGGCATGAATCGTGCTTTCCAGATTTTCTAATCTTGCTATATAGGCTTTGGGAGACAAGAGGAAATTTTCACCATGTTCATTGCTGGAACTGAGGTTTAGAAACTATGACATTTTTGGGTCACAGTCAGGTGAATCCAACAATCCACAAAGATTTAAATCCATGGTTATTTGGCTTCAGAGTATATTCGAGACAGGTGGGTGGGGTGGGGGGGAAGAGAAGAGACAGAGAGACAGAGACAGACAGAGAGACACAGAGACAGGGACACAGAGACAGAGACAGACAGAAACAGAGAGACAGAAACAAAGACAGAGTGAGATAGAAACAGAGAGACAGAAAGAGACAGAGAGACAGAAAGGTGCCACATCATTGGAGAATTTCCGAGACCAGACATTAAGAATGGAAAAACAAAAAATGTCTTATGCTGGGCCTGCAAGATGGCTCTGCAGTCTAAAGTGCCTGCTTAGGCAAGCTTAGGCAACCACAGGGACTGAGGTTCGATCCCCGACACCACATACTGTGCCAGCCCCACCCCTGGGCAGGCTGAGCTGGCCATAATATATATATGTCTTCTTCTGTTCCATATTGAAAACTAAATAATAATACTGTTTAATAAATCAGTGAGCATTCCATGTCTTCAAATCTACTTGTTCTCTGGCTTTGGGTGTGCAGCTGATTTGAACGAGATAGCGTGCTGCCGCCTTCTCTTTCCCACCTGCAAGGTCTCTCACTAGCAGGCGCCCTCACAAGCCCACCAGGGTGGGACCCACGCAAGGAAACACCAAGCCCTCCAGGCCAGCTGTTCACCTAGGGTTCTGCCGACCAGTTACACTTCCTGCACATACACGTGCGCAGTGTTTTCCAAATTCTGCCTCCAGCGGCCTACATAAAATATAAAGCTCTCTTAGCTCAGGAGAAGTGAACAGTTTTATTCAGGGAACAAGGGTATAAATAATTAATTGTTGTGTAGAGTGTGAGCTAACAAAAATAGAATTCTGTGGGAACCTGGGGGAGTAGCAATAACTCTTTCTGAGAGAATAGGGAAAGATTTTGCTGAACATGTGACTTTCACGATGTGCAGGATTCCATTTTTAAAACAAAAATGAAAAGACGGCGCACGCAGGACATTCTTCACGTAGACACTCCTTGGGGGCTGATGCGCGACCTTCGTACCCCATGGGCTTGGACTGCGCGCCCTTCCACCTGCGACTCGTCACTCGGCAACGTGCTGCCAGGGTCCCCAAGCTGTCCCTCCACCGTGCTCCCCTGCTTGAGAGCTGCTCTGCACCCAGCCTCCGCCCTTCCCGCCCTGCCCCCATTCTTCCGGCCCCTGCTGGGGCCTTGGTGGCCGCCTCTTCCGCTGCCTATTCTGAACGACTGTCAAGGTGTCGCATCCTTCTCTCTAGTCCTTATGATGCCAATAATTTGCAACCTTACATTAACAATTTGTCCTCTTTATTCCCAGTTTGAATTTTAGGCCACATTTCTTGCAGACACCAAGACTCCGCCTACTCAGTTTTATGACCTTAAATTCCTTTCCTTTAAAAATGTCCATGTTCCGTGTTCTTTATATGTTGTACGTTACATCAGATCCTTTGCAATGGTGCACATCAGTACTACAGAAGGAGACTTGTGGCGCTATGTTGGCTCCGCAGGGAGCACACTTTGTTTTCGCCCCACTCACTCGTCTTCCTCTTCCCCTCATCCTTGTCTCCTCCTCCGTGTCAAAGGCCTCCCTCTAGCTTCTTATCCTCTTTCCTAAATCTTATTTTCGATTCACGTTTTAGATGGGCCCTACAAGAGCAAGCATGACGTTTTGGAGCTGGCTGGTTTTGCCCAACACGCTGTCCCCAGCTCTGCTCACTTCCTGCAGGTGACACGACCCCCTCTTCTCTGAGGCCAAGTTCAGGCCATAGCAGGGCCCCACTGTGTGTGCTGTGCACCGTTCTCTCAATCCATCCGTCGGCTCTGCCGGCGTCTAGGCTGTTTCTAGGGCTCGGCTACCGAAAATCACGCCCTGCCATCTCTTTATGATCATGTGAGTGATACCCACAGAGGCATACATTGTCATGCATGTTTTCATTCACCGCTGTAACTCCAAGACAGGGCTCAGAGCCGCGCCAGCTGAGAACAAGGAGCCAGTACTGTGGGAAAGTGCCGACTGGTTGGCTGACTACACAAACGAATTCTCCTCACCGCACAGCTTTCCGTAGCCGGTCCCACACCAGCAGGTACCAGCTTTGTTCCTCGGTACCCCTCACTCCCAGCGTTCTGAGCCACTGAAGGATTCTTCCCAGTTTTCTCTAGTCAAACTGCATAAGTCTTTTTAAATTTCTACAACTCCTTTTATTTTGGTGTGTTTTTTTTTCCTCTGATGTACCACCCAATTCAGACTTGTATAAAGTCTAAATGAGCTTTAACTCAATAACACTATCTCCCATTGGCAATTATTACTGCAACGCAAAGTTTTAAAAACTACTTTTATTGTTGAAAACTATGCCAATGTTTCATTCCACTAAAATTTCACCTTGAGTTTAACCAGTGTTTGCAATTAAATGTGAAAGCTGACCCAAGTACCTACGGGTGAAAATAATAGACAATAACATCAAAAGACAGATTCGGAGGGTAAGGGGTGGCATCGGGCATAATGCCCTACCAACTTTTAGAAGTAGAAGAGACGGAGGCAGAATTCAACTTAGTTTAGCCCCTGCCTGAATTATTTACATAGAAGCAGCCTTGCCTAAGTTACCCCTTTCCTCACTCCTTCCCCTGCCCTGTCAGAACTTCACAAACATATGGGCGACAAAGAGAGACAGGACCCATTTAGGGCAATAAGATTACAACTATTTATGTGCCCAAGCTTAGCCGTAAATCCCTCTGCCTGAGACCTTACTCCTATAGGATATAGGCGCATCACATTCCTGCCCTGACCATGCAACTGTAGGATACAGGGGCCTCTATGGTCCTGCCCAGTTGCCATAGCAACAAAGAAACTATAAAAACAGGTAGGAAACAAAGACCTGGGCCTTCATGTCTTCCCAGATGGGGAGGGCAGCACATAGGTCACTGGCTAATTAATAAGAGTTCTGTAATTCCTTTTAATTTGGTCTCCTGTGGGCAATATAGTCAATCCCAGCCATTGTAGGAGAGGCCCTAAGCTGCTGTCCACACTGCAGAGCCTGAGAGGAGGGGCCCAGAGGCCAGAGGCTCAAGCAAACCCCTGTTGCCACCACGGTGCCCTAAGGATGGAAATGACACCCTCGCTCCAGCTTTAGGGCTGCCTGAGATCAGACCAGGACCAAACTTCACACCCGGAACTGAAAGCCAGAGTAGTGAGCCAAGTGGCCACGGAAGTAAAAAGGCAGCAGGCTCATCCTCCAGGGGAGGAGAGCCAGAGCCAGCCTCAGGCCTGCTGGGGATCTGAACGCAGCACAGACAGGGGGAAGCCCGAAGGCTGAGTGAGGACTCGGGGATGTCTCGGGGCTCGCACAGCACATTTCCAGGTCTGGCCCTTCTTGCTTAATGTTGACTTTGTGTTTCAAATAATGGCTTCTGTAGTTATGCGGTCATGAAACTTGGAAGCATAAAACTATGGGGCCTGGTAGGCCAGCAACACGCTCTGCCAGTTTGCATCAGCAAAGCTTACTGTCTAAGAATATTTAAGAACAGCTTATAGCAAGACTGATAATTCTTTTTCCACCGTAATATTCCGATTTAGAGTTCAGAAGAGGATTGGGATACATGGCAAAAAGAAAACAAAATGCTTTTTTCCTTTTGAAAAGTGAATTTTTAAATTTCCAACCTCTTTCTTCACAGAAAGCTAAGATTGTTGATCTTGGTTTAATAGCCACAGTTAATATTTTAAACATATAATTCAGAATCCTAGTGTGTGCAGGTAAGGGTTAAGAAGACGCAACATATTTGGAGAAAAAAAAAAAAAGAGAAAGCTACCTCAGAAAGTAGGAGACATAGACAAATGTAGAAAGAGATAGGAAA
>PVKN010022589.1:0-15097 GCA_004027915.1 Capromys pilorides
TTCATCTGTTAGGTTTTATATTTTATATAAAAGCAACATTTGGACCATTTTCAAATTTGGTTGCTTTTTTGTTCCTTTTAGGATTTTTTTCTCTTTCTTTAATTATACTAAACTAACCTGTGATAACTTTAGCATCTAAAGGATTTGTGAATATAATTCTGCTGTTTCTATACTTCTTTAATTGCCTTTTTTTGTATTTTAGGGAAGGGTCTATAGGGTGTTCAGGGTCTTATTACTAGATCAGACTCAGTGATCCGCCTGTTTACAGCTTCCCAAGAGTTGGGATTACAGGCCTGTGCCACCACATCCAGTCTCAATTGCAGTCTCATTGCGCCCTGAGGAGAATGCTTGCGGGCACTTTGGCCCTAATTGCCTTGTTTAATTATATGTTACACTAGGTTTTGCTGTGACCCACTCATTTTTCCTGGAGCTGTATGTGTTGTAATTCTTTGGGGCCTAGGTCAAGGGTGGATTTTTAAGAGGAAAATCTGCATTTGCTTCTAGCAGTTGTCTGGGGGCCCTCCAGAATCATTCTTAATTATCTACATTTTCCCCTAGTCTTTGGTAGATGAATGGTTGGAAAGCTACAAGCAAGATGAGGATACAGGATTCCTTGAGCTCATTAACTTTTTCATTCGATGTTGTGGATGTAAAGGTGAAGAAACACTACCCCTTTCTCTTCTCCAGCCTTTTTTATTCCTGTGTTATGAAGTGTTATTTAGACTAGTAGAATCATAGACATTTTCAAAATAAAACAAGAAGAGGGGCCAGGGAGATAGCTCAGGGGCACGAGTGCCTGCCTGGCAAGTGCAAGGTCCTGAGTTCAATTCCCAGTTCCACAAAAAATAAAAATAAAAATAAGATAAAACAAAGTGAAGCATAAGTGTTTCACTTAACTGTGTTTATATTTAGTAAATAAGGGAAGTGGTCTAGTAGGGTAGTATGTTGACAGTGAGGCAAGAGCATTGGGGAGGAATAATCATACTTTTGTAATGATAATAGTTAAAAATTTGAAAATGAACTGTCAAATGCCTATTCGTATTTTGTAAATGGGATACCACTTATTTCTTACTCGCTTCCTCACATGTATTTTTCCCTGTGAAGCTAGGGAGTTCCTAAATCTCCAAATACCATAGCTTAGTTCATGGACCAGTATTGTCAGGTTGTATTGTAAGAATCCACCAGCTGATTAAGTTTCTTTATTTTTTATTAGTTTGGAATCTTTTTAAAGTCATAGTTTTTCACTGTGTACTTCCTTTGAGGTTTTCCAGAGACATTACTTTATACCAAATACACATTTAGATGGTAGAAGACTGAAGCCTGGTTCAGGTCTTTTGAGTCCTCACTTAAGTGCTTTTCAGTATGTGTCTATGAATAAACATGATGCCCCTTTATTTTCCTTTTAACTACCTCACCTCTTTCTTTAGGCACCGTGACCTCTGAGATGTTTAAGAAGATGTCCAACTCAGAGATCATCCGGCACTTGACAGAACAGTTTAATGAGGTGGATGAAGATGACCAGGATACTCTTACTCCTTTCATTTCAAAACCCAAGACCCATTATATCTTTTTCTATGATTCTGGGAAATAGGTAGCTTTTAAAAGGAACAGTTAGTCTCTTGCACCTGAAAGGGACCCACAGATATGCCTTTGAAGCGAAGAACAATAAGAAATCCAAATATCAGAAATACATTTTACTGTGCTGTGGGGTTTTGGTGTACAAGTTCCTGTGTCTTTTAGGACTGGATAATAACTTCTCATCGTTTTTGCAGGACTCTGGGGACTATCCCCTGACAGCATCAGGTCCATCCTGGAAGAAATTCCAGGGCAGCTTTTGTGAGTTTGTGAGGACATTGGTCTATCAGTGTCAGTATAGCCTCCTCTATGATGGCTTTCCTATGGATAACCTCATCTCTCTGCTCACTGGCCTCTCGGATTCCCAAGTCCGTGCCTTTCGTCACACTAGCACCCTGGCTGGTAAACATGCATTGCTTTGTGGGCTGTCCTCTCTTCTCTGGTTCTGGGTCTCCATTTCTATCTGCATTTTAGCTCTTTATTTCAATGCCTTACTGTTTCTGTCCAGTTTCTCACTAGGATAAAGGGGAGTGGATCACAGCAACACTTTCTAGCCTTTTTTTTTGGTCTTTCTGAGACAGAGTCTCACTTTGTAGCTCAGACTGTTTTGAACTTGCAGTGATCCTTCTGCCTCAGCTTTCTGAGTGCTGGAATTACAGGCATGCGCTACCATGCCCAGCCAATTTCTAGCCTTTGTTTTCAACTGAGAGTTCAAAGAAGGCACAAAAAGACTTTAGGTCACCTTAAACTTTTCATTTTCTCTGCACTTTTCTATTTCTTTTTTGAATTCATGTACCCTTCTCTGACTTAAGTAATGATTTCCTTGTGGTTTTGCTGATTTCAAGCCATGAAACTGATGACTTCCCTGGTGAGAGTTGCCCTCCAGTTGAGTCTGCACAAAGACAACAATCAGCGTCAGTATGAGGCTGAAAGAAACAAAGGACCAGAACAGAGAGCACCAGAGCGGCTGGAGAGCCTCTTGGAGAAACGGAAAGAGGTAAGGAGTGCTCCTTGCAGCTTTCCCCTCTCAGCCTCCATCCCTGCTGCCTGCAGACTACTTTACCAGGATGTGGCCTTTCTCTCCATAGTCATGGACCCCAGAAGCTTTTCAGGTTGGAGTAATGGACTTAAGTGACTTAGCAGACCCATCCTGTCAGATCATTGTGTGCTCATCTTATTTCTAGAATGGGAGCTTGGATTCCTGTCTAGAGTGAATTTAGGGTTCTCATCTCTATTTTTATGCAATTTCAGTTGTCTGTATTCTTCCTCATCAGAAGTGTTTAAGTGCTATACCTGTTTGTCATGCAAAGAGTTAAGTTTTTACTTTTATATTAAGTGTACAGTGTACAAATTAGCATAGGAATAGTGAAAACTAGCCACTGACCATGGAAGCCAAGTTGTCAAGGAATGGGAAAAGTACAGGCCTAACTTACTCCTTTATATCATTTCTGTTCTAGTTAGTTAACAACTAGCTCCATAACCTTAAAGCTTCAGCTTTCTTTTCCTTTAAGAAATGTAATTCTTTTAATGAATTTAAATGAGATGTTGAGAAATTGCTTAGTCTGGCACATAGTAGGTATTTGTTTTGTTTCCCTTTAAACTTAAAGATCTTGGAAGACATAAACCTTAGGAAAAATCTTTTATACTGATTAAAATTTAAACAGCTGTTTCTATCCTGAATGGGACTCTGAAGTTCCCTGCCTGCTGTCTGCTAGTATCTGAGACTCCCTTGTCTCAGGAAGTTGCCAGGACACATCATATCTGTTTCTCCAGCCCTCATAAAAGATCTTTTCTGTCCTATACCATTACAGAAGGCAACTTTCTATTCCTTCATGTGCTTTTACTATTTTTCACTCTCAGAATGATCTTAAAGACCTGTGTATCTTAATTCCCAGTTATCTGTATTAATTTATAGTTATCTGTGGGCTTTCTGTAGTTTCAGTTAGTCATGGTTAACAAGGGTCTGAAATATGTGCAGTTTAGATATTTTGAGAGAGAAGCCACATTAACATAAGTGTATTGTTACAGCTTTATATTGTCAAACTCTTACTGAACCTCATTTACAATGTAAATGGAGGCTTAAGAAATACAACCACATATACAATGCATTTTGGAGTTTTTCAGGTTTTGGACTTCCAGATTTTGTTTGCTCAGTCAGTAAAGTATGTTCTAAAATCTGAAAAATTCTGAAGTATTTCTGCTCCCAAACATTTCAGATGAGGGAAACCCAACTTTGTGTGTGTGTGCATGTGTACATAAGCTTTAATATTATATATAGTTTTAGGCATCCACTGTGAATGTGGAGATGTGGGGTATATTAGAATATAGCCTCTGTGGATAAAGAGGGTTTAGTATGCACTAGTACCATTCTGCTTTGTCTTCCTGGCTTTTGAATGGCTGATTATTATTCTGTCTTTGTTATTTTTCCCTCACACACATCATGTTTTTTCCTCCATTTATAGAGTGTATGTAAGGCCTTGAATCTTCCTTCATTCTGCTTCTCTGTGATCTCCTAAATCTTTCCGTTTTCCTTAATATCCAGATGCATCCTTTTGCTATATGGCTTCTATCCCTATTTCTTTATGACTTTACTTTTCAAATCTGTGACTTTCTAAGTCCTGATCTTTACCACCATCTCCCTTTTCTGGACTTCTGTAAACTTGATACTGATCATCTAGTTTCCTTCCATTCCCTTTGCTGTGAAACATTTCAGACATTTAGAAAAGCAGATACACTTGTTATACTGACTACGATACAAATGTCTAGTGTTAACAACTGGTATTTTTCACTTTTTAATGCTTCACAGTAAATTATGCATGTTTTGATCCTTCAATCTTAAATATATAAGTATGTCCTCTGAAAACTAACATATCCTATATAATTTCAGTGCCATTTCATACCAAAAAAGTAATGATTCCTTAATATTTCCTAATTCCAATTCATACTTAAATTTTTCTTTTTGTCCCCCAGATGCCTTTTATAAATCTAATTAATTCCAACCAAAATCTTAGTGGACTATGCATTGCATACGTGGTTGTCTTTCCTTTTTTTTTTTTTTCTTTTTTTTTTTTTGAGACAGGATCACAGTATGCAGTTCAGGCTGGCCTTGAGCTCACTTTTGTAGCCCAGGCTGATCTTGAACTCGCACCAGTCCTCCTGCCTCAGCCTCCCAAGTGCTGAGATTACAGATGTGCAACACCATGCCTGGCTACATGCTATGTTTCTTAAGCCTCCTTTAATTTTTTTTCTTCCTTTTTTTAAGGCTGAGTCTCACTATGGGGTTCAGGCTAGCTTTGAACTTACTGTGTAGCCCAGGCTGATCTTAAATTTGCAGCAACTCTCTTGCCTCAGCCTCTGGAATGCTGGCATTATAGGTGTGCACTGCCATATCTAATCTCTTTTAATCTTAAATGGAATATCTTCCTCCTCATTTCCTTCCACCATATTGACTCAGTGAAGACATTGGGCCTTTCTGTTCTTCTAATTTTGCTTTTTTGATATTGTTCATCTAATCCAGGGTTTCCTAGTAATGGCACTGTTGACATTGCTGCCCTTGTAGAATGTTTAGCAGCATTTGTTACTTCTTCTGGAGCCAGTAATACCCTGCTACCTACGCTAATTGTGACAATCAGAAATATTTTTAGATATTACAAAATGTCCTCTGAGGAATAAAAATGGCCCAGATGAGAGCTGCATATATAAATTATTGTTTTGCTCATTCTGCCACTTACATCAAAACACATTTACTAAAAGTCATCTTCCTGGGGGGACACCCACTTGGGACCCCCTCCTGTCCCTCTCTCGGACAGGAGCTTTCTTTCTCTCAATAAATATGTTCTGCTCATTAAAAAAAATCATTTTCCTTATTATTAGTCAAAAATGTTTCTACTATCAGGGCTTCTAAGTAGAATAACCATACACACAAGGGGATTATTATTTTTATCAAACTGAAATAAACCTCTGAGACATTTGTTAACTGTACCACTTCTTCTAAAATAAAATTTAAAAGGGAACATAGAATTTGGAAGTTCACACTCTGTCCTGTAACAAGATGAAAAATAGAAGTAGTACTTTTCTGTATCTTTTGTGACTTTATGCTGGTAGGGTGCAAAGAGATTGATCCAGGGGCTGGGGAGCTAGCTCTGTGGCACAAGTGCCTGCCTGGCAAGTGCAAGGTCGTGAGTTTGAACCCCAGTCCCACAAAAAAAAAAAAAAAAAAGAGAGAGAGAGGTTTATCTGTTCTTCTCTGTCTTTCAGCTCCAGGAGCATCAAGAGGAAATTGAGGGGATGATGAACGCTATCTTCAGGGGTGTCTTTGTTCATCGATACAGGTGAGTTAATAGGCTCCTTTCACTGGAGCAGCTGCTCTTTGGTTGTGTAGTCTCTACACATGGCATGCCTCCTTCTGTAATCCTGATTTATTTGGTTAGTCCTAGGACTAATATAGCTGGAGTAAAAACTCTTAACAATGAATGATGCACATTGAGCTTTAATTTCTCCCCACCTACAAAGGATCTTATAAGCTCTTCTAAAAGAAAAAAAAATGAGAGTTGCTGAGTATTCTACTAGGATCTAGGCAGTCCTATCCCTTATCTTTCTGGGGCTGGAAAATTGAAAGGATAAAAAACAGTGTAGCTTTTCTAAGGTGTTTGTGTGGCTCAGCAAATCCTTTCCTAACCCAACTTCCTTGTTTTACTGTGCTAAGGGAAAAGAGTTTCTACTGTTTAAAAACTAATGGAATTGGGCTGGGCATGGTAGCACACACCTGTAATCCCAACATTTTGGAAGCTGAGGCAGGAAGATAACCATAATTACAAGGCCAGCCTGGGATGCATGGTGAGACTGTCTCCAAAAATGGAGGGGGGAGGGGTAGAATTAACTTTGACAGAAAGAATTTATAGTAGTATTTCACTTTCATGTAAATTTCTGCTTCTACCTATTGAAATCTAATAACTGATTTGATTTTTTCTTGAAGTGAAATCAAAATACATACTTTCAGGGATGACCTGATAGCTCAGTGGACTAAAGCACCTGCTTAGGCAGAGTGCAACAGCCAGGGTTTGATCCCCAGCATGCTGTGCTGGCCCTGCCCATTGGGCACACTGGGCGTGGTGGTACATGCCTGTAATACCAGCATTTGGGAGGCTGAAAACAGGAGAATTACTACAAGTCCAATCTACATAACGAGACCTTGTAGACCCTATCCTAAGTAGAGGAAAAAGAAGAAAAAAAATCGAGTCAGTGGTTAAATGAACTTTCAAAATCAGTTTTTTATAAGAGGTATGAAAGGGAAGATTGTACAGGCCTGGTTCGACTAAAATATTTACATTGGTAAGAAGAAATGAAAGTCATTGTAGATGGTGTCCATTAAGAAAATTAGTTCTAAGGAGGCATGGTGGTGTACACCTGTAATCTCAACACTATGGGAGGCTGAGACAGGCTTAAAAACTTAGTGAAACCCTATCTCAAAATGAAAAATAAAGTGCCAGGGAGATAGCTCAGTGGAATAAGTGCTTGCCTAGCAAGCAATAGGTCCTGAGTTGGATTCTTGACATCACAAAAAAAGAAAGAAAGAAAGAAAGAAAGAAAGAAAGAAAGAAAGAAAGAAAGAAAAGAAAAGAAAAAAGTGTTGGAGTTATAACGTAGTGAAGGTCCTGGGTATAATCCCCACCGTCACATAAAAAAAAATTCTTCAGTGCACATCATATGCATTTACAGAAACATTATCCTGAATTCCATCAATGTGTACATTTAATATGTTAATAAAAGTTACACCAAAAAAATTTAGAGAAAGAGGACTACCTAATAGGATGGGAATGAGTTTAGAGAAAGTGATAGTTTATGCCTCTATCCAGGGACATCCTTCCTGAAATCCGTGCTATCTGCATTGAGGAGATTGGATGTTGGATGCAAAGCTACAGTACCTCTTTCCTCACTGACAGTTACTTAAAGTATATTGGCTGGACCCTGCATGATAAGGTGAGAGCCAGGTCAGTCTCTGTTTACCTGTTCACCTCATTGTTTCTACTCAGGGACACTTCAGTTTTTCCTGGTCCTGCCACTTAGACATATCACATAGTGAACAGTGATCAAGTCATCAAGGCATGAACCTTGAAACTTCCCCCATACTGGGAATGGTAGGATAAGTAGAAGGGAGAAAGACATGTACTGGAGATGAAATGCCTTCAGAGCTGAGTAACAGAGAGAAAACATTCCCTGTTAAAAAGTAAAACAGTCGTTGCTGGATTGGTGATAACACAAATTCTAAGACTGGTAGCCAGAGAAACTTTTTTTCATCTTACTCAATTCTGTGATTTCCTTTGTGTTTTGAATCAGAGAGCAGCTGTTTATGGTCTCTTCCATCTCAGAAGTTTCCATGTTGAGAGCACTCAGACCTAGAGTGAGGAATCTGCCAGAAGTATACAGAAGCTTAGTGAGTTGAGTGGTGGGTCATATTCCCCTCTCCTGTTTGCCCCTCGACAGAACCGGGATGTCCGTCTGACCTGTGTGAAAGCTCTGCAAGGGCTGTACAGCAACCCGGAGTTGACTGCTCGCTTGGAACTGTTCACCAGCCGCTTTAAGGTATGATGGTGACAGTGCTCCTGCACTTGGCTTCTTGCATTGTGGTTCCCTTTTCCCCACTGTGTTTCTGTTGTTGCTGCTGCTGCTGTATCTCTGTATCCTCTCTTTAGAGTCTCTGAACTTATAGGAGAATGTGATTTTTACAATCAGCTCATTGAGATATGGAGTGATGCTTTCCTTCTGATAGGACCGGATGGTTTCCATGGTCATGGACAGAGAGTATGATGTCGCAGTGGAGGCCATCAGGTTGCTGATCCTGATCCTGAGGTGAGTTTTGACAAGTGGGAGGTAGCACCTCAGACTTACCAACCTCCAGCAGGATCTGTCAGAGTCCTGTCCCCAGCTATCACAGACTGATTCTTTCTCATGTGCAGGTTGAAAGAGAGATCACGTCCAGGTTATGGGATCTCAAGGGGGAAGCTTTCTTGTCTTTTCTAATTCTTCATACTCCTTTATCCTTCACTTTTCATTTAAAAGTCCTCTGTGAATTGTATCCTTGTTTTTGCTTCAAACCCTGATTGTTCTGGAAGACAACATCCACACCCACCCACTCTTTCTCCTCTTTTCTTGGCAGGAACATGGAAGGTGTGCTGACCAGTGCAGACTGTGAGAGCATCTACCCTATTGTGTATGCTTCTAATCGTGCCCTGGCTGCTGCTGCAGGGGAGTTTCTGTACTGGAAGTGAGTGGGGCTTCTTGTGTATCTCTTTTACATCCTTCTCTCTTTGTTTCCCTCTTTCTCATCCACTGGTGCTCAAGCTAGGATCCCTGAAACCTATTAAAGTCTCTTGTTGGCCTCTTTCTTCAGCCCCTTGGGCTTTCCTCTATTCTCCATTTTTCCCCCCTTGGACCTTTTCTTCCCTCTGTGGTGGTTTGACCTTCCCCACTTCCTCTAGTACTGTGCTCTTTCCTTGTGTCTGTCCCACCAGGCTCTTCAACCCTGAATTAGAAATGAGAGCAGTGGGTGGCAGAGAACGACACCGGAGTCCACGTGCCCAGAGGACTTTCTTCCACCTTCTTCTGTACTTCTTTATGGAGAGTGAGGTGACATGCACAGGGAATGTCTGGCTGTTGTTCATAAAATCTCTTTGTAGAGGAGGAAGAGTAGGCACTGGGAAAAAGTATTTACCAACAACCACTTCCTCCTGGAGAAGGGTTTTTTATATTGTGGGGGTTTTCTTTTGATGGTACTGGGGATTGAACATTGGGCATTTGCACTGAGCTGCAAACACTGCCAGTACTTTTTCTGAGACAGGATATTGCTAAGTTGCTCGTTTGTCCATGGTGGGCTCTTAACTTGCAACCCTACTACACCAGCTTTCCAGTTCTGCAAGTTTTATGTGGCACCGTTAACTCACCCAGGTACCTTTTCCACAGCTCCATGACCATGCTGCTTACCTAGTAGACAGCCTGTGGGACTGTGCAGGGCCTCATCTAAAGGACTGGGAGAGTCTCACAAGCCTGCTGCTGGAGAAGGACCAGAGTATGTGCCACATGGTAGCCATGGATGGGGACCTTTCATCTCGTAGTGTGAAACTAGGAGACTTATGAAAAGCGCAAAAGAGGACTTGGAGAGTGACTGATCTGTGACTCTGTCTTTGTTCCTCTTGCCAACCTAGGCCTGAGTGACGTACAGGAGAACACACTGATAGAAATCCTTGTGTCCAGTGCCCGGCAAGCTGTGGAATGTCACCCACCTGTGGGGCGAGTCACTGGGAGGAAGGTAGGATGTGGAGGGCAGGCTGAGTAGGTTAGCAGTACTGAAGCCACGCAGTGTCTGTTCTTATCCTTAGGTTCTGGGTTAGGGCGTTCTATCTCCTTTTTATAGAATTCCATTTCTAGGAAAAAGGAAACATAAACAGAACTGCTGAATTCTATTTCCTTCCTGGAAGAGATCATGGGGAGGAGGGATACATAAATACAACCATTGGACCCAGTGGTTCTCCCTACTATCCCTGACTTCCAAGTGACTAATTCCAGGGCCTATCTGCTAAAGAACGCAAGGTCCAAGCTGATGACAAGGTGAAGCTAACTGAGCACCTCATCCCCCTATTGCCCCAGCTCCTGGCCAAGGTAGAGCAAGAGTGGGTTCTAGGGTGAGTGGGTAAAAGGAAATGACCCCTAATGGGAAGAATTAGCATCCTGTTTGCTGATAAATAGGGCTCCCTTTCCATCACCACAGTTCTCAGCTGATGCAGAGAAGGTTGCTCCCTTGCTCCAGCTCCTCAACTACTTTGACCTCAGCATCTACTGCACTAGACGCTTGGAGAAGGTGAGGCTGGGAAATCTGTTCTTTATATTTCACTGCTCCCTTGTGAGGGCCAAGAGTTCTTTTAAATATCTGTTTCTGTATTAGAACCTGAGTTCCAGAAGAAATGAAAAGCCCTTCGTCTTATAGGTATCATACCCTTGAAGTTTACTGCTTCTGTCTCTATTTTTCACCTCCCCACTGTCTTCTGCCACCTCTTTTCCTCTCAGCACCTGGAGTTGCTCTTGCAACAACTCCAAGAAGTGGTGGTGAAGCACACAGAGCCCCCAGTGCTTGAGGCTAGTGCACAGGCCCTTTATCTGCTCTGTAAGCCTGAGTTCACTTTCTTCAGCCGGGTGGACTTTGCCCGCAGCCAACTAATGGACCTGTTGACTGACCGTTTCCAGCAAGAAGTTGAGGAGCTACTGCAGGTAGGAGCTCAGGCACATGGTGGGACACCACAAACAAGAGTGGGAGAGGGACATGGGATACATGGGTCAATGTGTTCTTGGGACAATCCTCCTGTGTGGGCTTTCTTTCTTCCTCAGTCATCTTTCATAGATGAGGATGAAGCATACAGTCTGGCAGCTACTTTGAAGCGTCTCTCTGCCTTTTACAAGTGAGTATCTCCCTCCTGCTCTCTTACCTATTTCCCCTGGTGCCTGTAGAGTTGATTCCCTTTGTTGTCTTCCATTATGTCTCCCTTTTCTCCCACAGTGCTCACGATCTGAGTCGTTGGGAGCTCTATGATCCATGTTACCGTCTCCTCCAGAAGGCTGTGGACACGGGAGAGATTCCTTACCAGGCAGGTGGACAGGTTGGATGGAGATGTGGGAGCGGGAGAAGTGCTCTTGAGGGCCTGGATCCCAGATGCTATCTGTCCAAGGCAGGCGCAGTTCCCTGGGTGTTGAATAGATGTATGGATGAAGATCAGGTGGGGTCACTCCTTCCACTCCTCTCTTGGGAGGCAGACCATGTTTTAGTGCCTGAAAAGATAGTTTTTGGGTTTCTTTAGAGATAAAAAGGACATTGAGAGATCCTAGGAGGCTGAGTACGCTATGGATATTTCTCTAGGATAAAAGCCTCTGAAGTTGGTGCAAAATGTCAATTCTTTTCTGCCAGAAAAGCAATTGGGTTTCTCCAGTTTAATTTTCTCTCTTTTTCACTATTATGTGGATAAATGCAACTGTGGATGTGTGTCAGCCTCCCCCCCACACACACCTCCTTTGTGCCTTGCTCTTTCATTTTCTCTCACTGCTTGCCCTTCGTTTTACTGACTCAAACTTATTTTTCTGACATGTTATGGTCACAGGTGATCCTGCCAGCCTTGACTCTTGTCTACTTTTCCATTCTCTGGACACTAACTCACATTTCAGTGTCAGGTGGTTCCCAGGTGAGTGTGGGTCTAAGGAGGGGGCTGAAGGAGGAGCCAATATCTTCATATTCCTGCAAGCTACTGTTTCCACAGAAGCAGTTGTTGAATCTGAAGAGTAGGATTGTGGCCGTCTGTGAACTCTGCCAGAACTTTCTCTCTCATGTAGATCTAGAGATCCAGGAGCAGGTAAGCACTGTTTCAAATGGGAGCAAGGAGCGGAATGCCCCTCTTGGTTAAGGAGACCTTGTTCCACAGGGAAGTGAGCTGTACGGTTCTAATCTTTGCAAATACTCTATTTTGTTATGCTCAACCTTTTTATTTTGTCTTCCCGCAACAGGCTTTTCTTTTGCTGAGTGATCTACTTCTCATCTTCAGCCCTCAGATGATAGCAGGGGGACGAGATTTCCTTAGGCCCCTTGTCTTTCTTCCGGAAGCTACTTTACAGTCTGAGTTAGCCAGTTTCCTGATGGACCACATCTTCCTTCAGCCCGGAGACCTGGGCAATGGTACTGAGCTCTAATCATATGGCAAAGGAAGGGCTGGGGACTGGGCCTGCTCAAGAAATTAGGGCAGAGACCTAAGGCTGTGTTTGCATTCTGCCTTTGTGGCCCAGGTCAGACCCAAGATGATCATATGCAGATAGAGCAGCTGCACCAGCGGCGCCGCCTCCTGGCTGGGTTCTGCAAGCTGTTGCTGTATGGGGTACTGGAGCTGGATGCAGCCTCAGATGTTTTCAAACACTACAACAAGGTACTATATAAGGCCCTGCAGACACAAAGGAGAGGGAACCAAGTAGAGCAGAGCCTTGAGCTCAAACACAGTAATATCTTAGCAAGGTAAGGTATCTTATGGGATCAGGTTTAAAGTAGAAAGGAGAGAGTGGCAATAGGAGTTTAGAATAAAGGGACAAGGGAAAGAGACTTAATAGGAAATACAGAGAAAAAAATAAGAAATTAGCATTAGCAACAAATTATTTTTCTTGCCTGAAAATTGATTTTTCTTTAAACCCAGTCTACGGACTAGAATAATAGAAGGAACAAAAAAGAGTGGAGGGAAGGCCCAGTCATCAAAAGATGCATGATGTTAGCCCCACCCCACAACTGGGCTCACTTCCGTTACTGAGCTCCTGTATACCCAGCATTCTAGGCACAGTAAATGTAGTGAACAAGCACAAGCTGTGCTCCATGATGCTTCCTTCTGGTGGGGAAAAATACACAGACTTCAGTGCCGGCTGAGAGTGGGCACTGACCCTCCTCTAGTCAGAGTTTCTTGTGTGTCTTTGGTGTAAACTGATTTCTTAGGCTCTACACCTATTGGATAAAGATGAGGCTTGATGTGAGTTATTTAATGCTTAGATTCATGTTTTCCTTCCTCTGGCTCTTTAGGAAGGAGGCATGACTAGAGATTTAAAGGAAAACGAGTCGTGTCTTAACAGTCAACCAGTACCTCCTCCATTTCTCTCCCTCAGTTCTATAATGACTATGGTGACATTATCAAGGAAACATTGACTAGAGCAAGGCAAATTGACCGAAGCCATTGTTCCAGGATCTTGCTGTTGAGTCTCAAGCAGGTACTTGCTTGTGCCCAGAGGGCCTCAAGCCCATCAGGGCCCTCCCAATTATCCCCACATTTTTGCCCTTAGCTTTTAGGGTGTAAGATCCTTAAGAGCAAAAACTTTCTTGGTCTAACTCTTATTTTATACAGCAGGCTTCTTCATACCTAGGAGACCTCTCGAAAGGCTGTTTCTAAAAGAGTAGTTTTTGCCCTACCCTCTAAAATTCAGCACTAGCTGAAGACTTGGGGGCATCGGCAATGAAATGACAGGGAACTGTTCTCTGGCAGCCTCCTTCAGTTACTGCAGATGTATTTCTTTTTGTAGAGCAGGACTACAGGCTTCCTGTGCTTCAGGGGGTCAGGGATTAGGACAGTGTCCTGGGAAAAAGGATATCAAATAGATGGCGTTCCAAGCCCTCTGAAATTTCTGAGTAGGGAAGGGGATGCTGTGTTTCTCTAGTGCTGCCTGTTCTTCCCTTCCCCAAACTCGCCACATCTCCTGGATACAGTTATACACAGAACTGCTTCAGGAGCAGGGACCCCAGGGTCTAAGTGAATTGCCAGCCTTCATGGAGATGAGAGACCTAGCCCGGAGATTTGCCTTGAGCTTTGGACCCCAGCAACTGCAGAACCGTGACATTTTGGTCAAGCTGCACAAGTGAGGAAGCAGTGGTTGGGGGCTGGGTTCAGGGAGGGATGGGTGTGAGGTCGTGAAGGGAGGTAACACAAAAAGAACTAACATTAGGTTGGTGGAGGTTGTGCTGTCAGGGACAGGTGGGGAACAGGAGGAAATGCTTGGACAGGATATTCCAGCCCTGGGAGGGAAGGTAGAAGGGAAAGGGGACTCTCTTCCTAAAATTATTCTGTCCAACCTAAGGGAAGGCATCAAGTTCTCCTTGTCTGAGCTTTCTCCAGCTGGCTCCTCTGATGTGCTCCCAAATCTGGCATTCTTAGAGCTCCTTTCAGAGTTCTCTCCTCGACTTCTCTATCAAGACAAGAAGCTACTGTAAGTTTGTGGATGAGTCGAGGTGTGGATTACAGAAGGGCCTAGGAATGGATCTGGTGGCCACTTCAGCCTGTCTGTTCCATTTCCCTTAGACTGTCCTACTTGGAAAAGTGTCTACAGCGTATCCCCCAAACACCTGGTGGCTCTCCCTGGGGTCCAGTCACTACTTACCGCCGCTCCCTCACCCCTGTGGAGAGCACAGTGGAAGCCAGTCCTCAGGGCCACTTGCGCTCTAAGAAGAGGCGCATTGAAGGTAGGTGGCTGGGAGTACGCATCCTTGGCATGGTGGGTCTGGCTAAATAAGGAGAAGATGGTCTTTGACCTGAGTCTACCTTCTTTCTGTCAAATACTTCCTTATGCATCTATTAGAATTGATACTTTGCTTCAAGGTTTAGCTAGGTAACTAAATATAGCAAACCTGTATGAAAAACAAAATACACTAGAATAAAGCCAAAAATTGAACCCAGAAATCTTCAATTTGAAATCCTCCCAACACCCTGTGTTCCATTGTTTTTAAGATTTTTTTTGTACCACCTTTGTAATTTTTTGAATCTTCTAATTATCGTCTACCTTAAAATTTATAGTTTTTTCTTTGATTTTTTTAAAAAAACATAGTGTCATTTTAAGAAATAATATCCTAGGGTGAATTTAATATATTATTTTCTACTATGTATTTTAAAATATGACTGTTTCAGTATTACAGGTTCATTGAGATATAATTCACATAACATAAAAGTTTGAGGTATATATATATTAA
>PVKN010022591.1:0-15101 GCA_004027915.1 Capromys pilorides
GCTGGGCCCGTCGTCACTGTAGCAGCAGTCCGGGAGCAGTGCCACCTCCACCACGACTGGAAGGCTGCTCCTCCACAGCATGGTGACCTCAGACCTCGTCCGCCTGGCTTGGCGACACTGGGGAGAGAACAAGCACGGGGGAATGTCGCCATCACTCACTGGGCTCGGTACTCAAGCTTGACATCCTCCTAAACACCTTGCCTGTTTAAAAGGGAAGGCATCTGCCAACAAAGGCAGCCACCAGAGCAGGCGAGTCGCCTGAGGTGGAGCTTGCCAGCCTCGGCTAGTCAGGCCTTCTCACTGAAGGCCGCACTCATGCCGGTGAGCTCCAGCGCACAGGCTTTGGGTTACTTAGGTATGTTATTTTTTAAAATTACTTTGATCTCTACATATGCATGAATAGCGCGGTCTCACCAAGTCGCTAAGTTGCTAAGGCTGGGCTGGAATTTGTGATCCTCCTGACGCAGCCTCCCAGAGCGCTGGGTTGCAGACCATGCCACCAGGCCCGTGTGAGTACACGCCTCACACTTCTTGGGGAGGGCATCTTTGCTTTACTTTGTAGAGAAAGAGCTGGTACATACCATGTCTGCAGCTTTCAGGGTTGGCCCCGTCTTGCCTAGTTCTTCACTTCATTATCACTTCATGGGAAAAATTGCTTAAATCTGAGCATGAAATTATCAAGGACCAACTTTCTTTTTTTTATGTATTTGGTACAGGGTCTACAGGGTCTTACTATGTAGATCGGACTCGTAGTAATCCTCCTGTTTCTAGCCTCCTAGGTGCTGGGATTACAGGTGTGTGCCACCACGGCCAATCTCAATCCTTATCTCAGTATGCCCTGGGGGTGGGGCTGACATGGCGCACCAGGGATAGAACCCGGGCCCATGTGCTCCACCTAAGCAGGCGTTTTAGTCCAATGAGCTATCTGGCCTGCTCTTCAAAGACCAACTTTCATTAAGTCCTCAAAACAGGAAAGATGTTTAAAAATCTGGGCTATAATTGAGTAATCTGAGTAATTATAGGGAAAATTCTTCAGGCAAATTATATGCCACCTACCAAAATATTTTAGCAGTATTTTTAGAAAGTGTTAATAACAAGAGCATATTGCACTTTAAAAAAAAAAAGTAAACGGGAAAGAGGGAAATTCGTTAATGTGGGAGAAAGAACCCTAGCATCAATTTACTGCACCTACACCATCACAAAGCGGAAGAGCTAAGGCTGAGGAACACGAAACCACACCCACGAAGCCAGGCCGACTGAGAGCAGGAGGCTGCGCGGTGCCTGCTCCCCTCCAAGCAGGCCAGGCCTCCAGCTGCGTCCTGCCAGGAGCAGAGCCCATTTTCTATTTAAGCGTGAAAACTGAAACTGATTTCCTACAGGATGTAAACTAACCTGCAGGAAAGGCAGGTGTTGAAGTAGTCTGCAAGATTGGTACAAATATTTCTTTTCCTGTTGAGCTAAGAGAAAGTAGCTGCATGCACAGTCCAATATTCCATAACAGCAGTGGGTTATCAGTAGAACTGCCACATCAGAAGCTGCTGGAGCCTTTTGTACCAATCATGTTCAGACAAGTTATCCTGTCTACATCTTGTGCTCTGAACAACTACTACGAAGACAACAATACACATTGCATTAATAATTGTGGCTGTACTAATGTGTTTTGAAACTGTCTTATTTCTTATTAAAAGTAATAAAATTATAAAAAATAAAAAATAAATAAAGGGCTGGTGGTATGTATGGCTCAGTGGACTAAGTGCTTGCTTAGGGAAGCACAGGGGCCAGGGTTTGATTCCTGGCCCCGCCTGCTGTGCCAGCCCTGCTCTTGAGAGCGCTGAGCCAGGGATGGAGTCTGGGCGTGGTGGCGCGCACCTGTAATCCCAGCACTTGGGAGGCAGGATATAGAAGGATTAAGAGTCACATCTCCATAGTGAGACCCTGCACAAAAAAGAAATACATAAATAAATAAACAAACCAGTTCGCAAGAAAGATAGACGTTGAACTAGTCTGAGGCCAGGCGTGGTGTGGTGGCACATGCATGTGATCCCAGCACTCAGGATGCTGAAGCAGGAGGATCGTTGTGCATTCGAGACCAGCCTGGGCTGCAAAGTGAGCTCAAGGCCAGCCTGAACTGCACAGGGAAACTCTTATCAAAAAAGACCTAAACAAACACACAAGCGAACGAGCAAGTCTGCAGCACAGACAGGTGTTAAGCCAATCTGCAGGCCAGGACCGAGGAAGCGCGGGCTCACCTGCGCCAGCTTGTCGCTGCACTCATGTCGGGTGGTGACATGGTGATGGGACTGCGCCGGGGGGCAGTGGAAGCTCTCCGCTCGACCTCTCACGGAACATTCCGGTGTCCGTCCTTCTGTTATTAGCAAGGCCAGAGAGACCAGGAACTCCTCTGCATCATATTCGAAGTATTCATCTAGAGTATCTGGTATGGAAAGAAAACGCTGCTTGTGCAAAGCTCCCGGCAGGGGCTTCGTGTGGCCTGCCAGGCGCTCCGTGCACCACACTCGCGGCCTCAGTGCGCCACCCACGGGGAATCCCCTGGGCGCCCAAAACTCACACCATGCTTTGGGGCCATGTGTGCTCACCATGGGGGAGAAGAGAAGACAAAGTACAGTGAGCCCTTGATTCACAAAGTATGCAGTGTTATAAAGGGTGATGCGTAATCCCGAACTCCACTTGAACAGAACTGGTTAAAATTATGCCACAAAAGTATTTTTTAATCTTAAGTACAGTTAGACTACTTAAGATTTAGAAATATGCTTATTATCCTTATGGGCAATTATACCTTAAAAAATCAGGTACACCAGTATTTTTAGTGCAAACTATCCCTCACAGCTGGAAGGCTAAGCTGTATTACCAGACCATGGTTTTGCTTGTTTGTTTGTTTATTTATCTGCAGATCCAGGGATTGAACTCAGGTCCTTGCATTTGCCAGGCATGTGTTTATTCTACTGCGCTATCTCCCCAGCCCCCACCATACTATGGTTTTAGCTAGGGCATTTCATTGCTATTATTACAGCTCCCCAGTGCTTCTTCTCCTCCTCTTCCAGGACTGGGGACCCTCGTGTACAGGTCCTCTCTGCCTCTGACACACGGGGACCAGAGTTCCAGGAGAGAGCCCTGGGGAGCCCACGTGAGGAGCAGGCCTACTCCGTGTTACAGGGGACTGATGTTTTGGCTACGACATGGCTGCAAATAATGTAAGGTATCCTGCTGTCACTTCATTGTGGTTATTTAAGAATTCTTCATATGTACACTAATTTTTAAATTTTTGAACTTGTTAATCTGGTTACAAATTGAACACTCATGTGCACACAGGATGTAATTTGCTGGGTACTTTCGGAAAAGATCTCATCTCTGCAACAGAAACAACTCCCAGTGCCCACTCTGCATTCAGTAACAGGACACAGACCTGGAACATGCGAGGCCCACGCTGAGCCTGGCCCTTGGCTTCAAGCTCGGGTGGTGGCTGGGCCTTCCCAATGTACTAGGACAGAGGCAGGGCCAGCCAGGATGGGGCAGCGGCCACGGGCTGCCGTGACTATTGCCAGCAACATGAGAAGGAAACCAACGTACAAGCTGGTGCCTGGGAGATGGCTCCGCGGTTACACAGTGCCCAGAAGAGGAAGCTGCCCTGTTTTCTGACCTTGTTCCTGTCCCTCACGAAGCCTTCTGACAGAGAGCTCTGTTCCTACCAGTGGATTCCTTCAGCTTTGTCAGGGGTCAGCTGCAGTCATAGAACCTCAACTAAAGAACCGCTACGTAGTCTTAAGGAATTACAGAAAACACTTCTCAAAAAATGATTTCAGCCAGGCACAGTGGTGTGCATTTGTAATCTCAGCTATTCAAATTCACAAGGTGGATCCCTAAAATAAATAGTAAGTGTGTTCTGGAGTCACCGTGTCCCCGCTTGGTCCAAAGGTGGACGTGCTGAAGCTGAGCACCACTGTGCCCAAAGACAGGGCTGCAGAGGCAGCAGCGCCGCACACCGCGGAGGCGGACCGGGCCGGACTGGGCCATGGTGGGGGTGGTGCCGGCCCTCGGCCCTGGGAGAGAACACTCTGCCTTCTGGGCCTCACACCTGCAGCACATGTGACGGCCCAAGCGACTGGTTGAAGAAAGCAATGCTTTCAAATACGTGATGTGAAAAATTTAAGAAAGCGCTGTCTAGTTAAAAAGTAACACATTTACTAAGCAATTTATAAAATTCAGAGAAAGCAGACAAAAGTACAAACTGTTTCACATCCCACCACACAGCCCTGGGTGTCACCCGGCAGCCGCAGCACGCTTGTTGGCAAGCGCTGCCTCAGGCCAAGCTCGGGTCTGTCCACTACTGCCCCCGTGTCTGGAGCTTAGTATTTTGTTACCTTCTGTTCTGTTTTTGAGGGACAGGGTCTCACTCAGTAGCTCAGGCTGGCCTTGCACTCAGGGCAGGGTGGCGCTCCATCTGCCTCAGCCTCCCTGATGCTGCTGTTACAGGCATGTGCCACGGTGCTTGGTCTCCAGACTAGTTTTCAGCAACACGAGCAGTCTTGAAGAATGTGAACCTCACCTGTGAGGCACCTGCTTGTGGATCTAAATCCAGAACGCTCTGGCTGCCACAGGCGGCTGACGGCCTCCAAACCCTCACTGGGGACTGGCACAGTGTGGCTTCCTGGAGCCTGAAGCAGTGCCCAGGGCACTGTCCTCACCCCGGACACAGACAGTCCCTGTCCGTCCCTTCTGCCGGCGCTGGTGTCTCCATCACAAGCACGTGCTCTGTCACTAAGCCACACTCCCAACGTCAGACACACTCCCCGCCACTGTCCGCATCCCAGGTGAGCTCTGTGTGTGCGCTGCGGGGGCCTGAACTCAGGGCCTTCACGCTGAGCTGCGCTCCCAGCCTTCATTGGATTTTTCTGAGCTAGGGTCTTGCTAACTTGTCCCACTGTGGTCCTCCTATCTCGGTCTCTCTGAGTGCTGGGATTACAGCCGTCCCTGGCTGCACTTAAGTATTTGTGCTGCTAATGGTCATGGAATCGTACGAGGTTCAATTAAGAAACGAGATATAGAGAGGGGATGGGGCTGAGGAGGAGGAGTGGACCCGGGTAGACAGCCAGCCAGCACTCTGCGGCCTCTCCTTACACCTCCAGAAACGTAAGACCTCCCTGGAGTCTGGAGGCAGCAGTGCTGACGCAGAAGAAACCACCATGCTTACAGCGATAAAAGGCTAACCTCTATGAAGAAGGACTTCTAGGGCATACTGTCTGACTCAAATTGGATCATCATGTCCTTAGCAAGCTAAACAGACTCGCAAGCCCTGAGCAGGGCTGGCCTTCCCTTGGGTGACTGTTCGCAAGGTACCCAGGGTGCTAAGCGGTTAAAGATGCTGAAATGCAAAGTCAAGACCGCAGCGCTGCTAGTGACCTATGTAACGACTGCATAAATCTTACAGGGAATAGGATGGTGTTAGAAAACGCAGAACACTACCTATGTGGAAATACTCTGATGACAACTTTCAGGAATCTGTCAGGAAAAATAGCTGAGTTTTAATAAATGAGAATATAGTAATCATTAGAAAAGTTGTACTGGGTGATGACACAAGCCTGTAATCTAGCACTTAGGAGGCTGAGGCAGGAAGATTGTTGTGAGTTCCAGACCAGGCTGGGCTACAAAGTGAGCTCAAGGCCAGCCTGAACTGCACAGAGACCCTGTTTCAAAAAGGCAACCAATCAATCAATAAATTAATCAGTCAATCAGTCAGTGATGTTTTCATAAATATCCCCAATCACTTGGCTATTGTATTTGTTCTGTTACTTCCTTGAGGTAAATTCACTGGAGAGTTTGGCTTTACTTTGCCAGGCTGGCCTCTGTGAACCCAAGGGATGTTACTGTTGGCTGCACTCTCTGTGCAGCCACCCCCAGGCGCTCCCACGGCTGCTCCAAGGCCTCATCCACTACGCTCCCCAGTGTGAGGAGCCAAATCTTGCACTGCCCTGCCAGGCTGCAGAAGCTAGCCGAGCACGTGGGTAGGAAGCTGGTGTGAGGTGCATGTGTAGAGAGAGGCTGCCGCAGGTGGCTTGGGCATTAGGGGACACTCTTCTGCACCCCTGTAGCTGGAGCTTCTGAGCATTCCTATCCTGGGCTGGTCTCCTGTTCTGAGTCAGATCCAAGGACACCAGTGATGTGCACAGGCTGCGCAGCGCAGAGGAGCGATGGCGAGGGCTAGAGGAGCAGGGGACCGAGGACTCCAGCGCTGCATCTACAAGGGCGGCGGAGCTCTGCAGACTGCCGGGCAGCAAGGAGCCTGGGTCAACCACACTGCATGTCCCAGCTGTGCTGCTGGGACCCATCTCTGCCCATCCCTGACCTCTGCCAGCCAAGAAGTCCCTTGGAATTCACCCCCCAGGGTGTCTGTCTCACCCAGTGACAGTGAACCTTTTAGAGACAAGTGCCCACGCTGCAGCCCAATACCCACCTACTTATCGCCAAGTGCCAACCCTGTACTGAAAACTGAACCGAACACTGAGGTTTCAGTTCATAAAAACTCATACCTTAACATCTTTTGAGTGACAAGTAAAATGACACACACAGCACGGGGTCACTGCCACCGGCCATCCATGGATCACCAGCTGCCAAGAAGCTCGCCTTTCTTAGGCAGAACAGAACTGAGCTATGGGGTAGAAGCCTCTGTGGCTCTGTGGCACACCCCACCCTGGCCACCCGGCACCCCCACGGTGGGGCTGTCTTCCCCAGAGCCCACTCCATCCTGGTGTCTGGGTCTGCGCTCCCTCTTTTGTTCATGTACTCTGTCCAGCCTGCCGGTCAGTGCGGGCAGGGTGGGAGGGCCAGCACCACGTGGCCAGCGCTGGAGTTGCGTCCACCCACCTAGCACTCCCCGCAGCAACGCCTTACCAGGCGTGTGGTGGACAGCCCGCATTCCACAACCACCCGCACAGTTCTGATTTCTTATCTCAGTGTCCCAGTCTCAAAGATGTGCTCGCTGAAGAGATGGCTCAGCGGTCTAAAGCGCCTGCTTAGGCAAACTTAGGCAACCGCAGGGACCACAGTTCAAAGATGCGCTACATGTTTAAGTGAGAATTAAAAAAGAATCTTTTTACTTACAGATGAGGAAAATAAGGTGCAAATACTTCAATTTTTACCTCAGTCTTTCATGATTCCGAATGCAACTTGTTTTAAATACTGTGCTTTAAAATAATGTGGGAGAGGCAGTTAATTTCAGTGGCAAGAGTAAAAACCAGTAGCTATGGCTATAAATGCGAGAACAATTATGCATGTACTCTATCAGCTTAACATTAATCACATAGGGGCTGGGGAAATAGTTCAGTAGACTAACTGCTTGCCCGGCAAGTGCAAGTTCATGAGTTTGAACCCCGGTCCTGAAAAAAAAAAAAAAAAAAAAAAAATCACATAAATATTGTCATTTATGGAAAAATATCTTCAAATGCTATAAAAGAGCATTCTTTGTTTTTGATGTTAAGCCAGAACAAAATTTAAACTCCATTTCTTAAAATCCCCAACAAAGTTACAGAACACAAGTGATGTGTCTACATACTCATCACGAAATTACTTTTAATATACAGAGAACAGAATAATCCAGGGTCTCATCCATGCCCAGGCAAGTGCTATCCTACTGTGCCACCTTCTAGGCCTGCCCAGCCGGTCTGTCGTGTCTTCTGTCTCTATCTCTATCTCTATCTCTATCTCTATCTCTATCTCTATCTCTACATTGTGGTACCAAGGATTGAACTCAGGACCCTGCACTTGCCAGGCAGGTGGTTATGCCACTGAGCTATCTCTGGCCCTCATGAAGTTACTTTTATTTTTATTTTTGGTGGTATTAGGGATTGAACTCAGCGCCTCGGGCTGGTCAGGCAAGCCCACTGAGCTATCTCCCCAGACCCATGAAGCTACTTTTAAAAGCAACTTTCCCAGATGTCGTGGCAGCAGAGACCTACAATTCAGTGCTCAGGAAGCTGAGGCAGAAAGACAGCAAATTTAGGCCAAGGATGGCGAAAGGAAGAGTTTTAGAGGCTCTGCCTCAAAATAAAAAAATAAAAAAAAAATTAAAGTTAGAAGAGTAGGTATACAGCTCAGTGTAAGGGTGCAGTTCCACACAAAAACAAAAAATTACAAGGCAACTCTCTGGACTACAGTGTGGTTTGAGTTCAACTGAATATTTCCACTCTCTAAATAGATGACACACTAACCATGAAAATCCAAAATTATAGCCAAAGCGCTGCGATATTATAAGTACAATCTAAAAATTCTAAGTCATTTTAAATATACCATACAGTATTTAAAAACTAGCTATGCATTTATTTCTATTGTCACAAAACCCAAGCCCTCGTGTACAGATGGACACTGGCAGGCATGCAGCCTGGTGGCTCCCTCCCGCCTGCGCCAGGGCAGGCTAAGGCTAGGCTCTGGCTTGCACCAGAGCTGGGCCGCGCGGGCACGACCTCTGTCTCAGCTGGCTCATGTGGTGGAGGGGAGCATGACGATGGTAATCTTTAGGCAGTCAGTACAAGGGCGGGACCCAGGGCACATCAACTAAGCACTCCAGCATGGGTCTTCCCTCAGGTCACAGGTGAAACACGACCTCCGTAAAATCGCTTGCCCAAGGCCCTACATACCACTGATGAGCGAAGAACTACCTCCAAGCCCACAGTTATTCTATTTCAGATGAGAATGATCATGAGACCATCTCCCCACTGAGGAAACAATCTAGAAAGCTCATCAGACAGACGAGTCTGCCCTGCCTGCCTCTCTCCCTCCCTCTCCCTTCCCTTCTCTCCCCTTCCTTCCTTCTTCGGTACAAGGTCTCACTACGCAGCTCAGACTCATAGTGATCCTTCTGTCCTAATTCCCCAGTGCTCGGGATTACAGGCATGTGTCACCATGCCCATTTTTGGTGGCTGGCATGGCATACCCAGGGTTCAGGGGCTGGCGCAGCATGTGGTACCAGGGATCAAAACCAGGTCTTTGTTTGTACTTGCCAGGTAGGCACTTAGACTGCTGAACTATTTCCACAGTCTCTCCTTCGGTCTTATTCTTTTTATTTTTAAAGAGCTATATAGTGAAAATTATAGTACTCTGAGAAAAATGATTGAAGAGGATTTGGGAAGGCGGAAAAATATGCCATGCTCCTAGACAGGAAGAACCAACATTGTGAAAATGGCCATATTCCCAAAATTGTTACACAGATTCAATGCAATCCCAATTAAAATACCATTAGTATACCTCACAGACCTAGAGAAAACTCTCCTCCAATTCATTTGGAACCAGAAGAGACGCAGAATATCAAAAGCGATCCTGGGAAACTCAGGAAAGGCAGGAGGGGTCACAATCCCTGGCCTGAAATTACACTATAAAACTTCTGTGATAGATAGAATCAGCACGGTACTGGAAATAGAGACAGCCCTAAGGATCAGCGGAACAGAATAGAAGACGCAGACACAACTACAAACACACTCAGCCACCGTATCTTTGATAAAGATGCTCACTGCAGACAGCCTACTTAATAAATGGTGCTGGGCAAACTGGCTTTCCACATGCTGAAGGCTAAAACTAGACCCATGCCCACCACCATGCACAAAGCTACAGTCAAATGGATCAAAGATTTAAATATTAAAACGGAAACATTAAATCTTCCAGAGGAAAATGCAGGCAGAAATCTTGAAGACATAGGGGTAGGTAAGGAGTTCATGAGCAAAAGCCAACTTGCACAGGAAATAGTTCAAAGAACCAATAACCAGGATCTCATCTTTTTGAAAAGTTTCTGCACTTTAAAACTAGTCTCCAACAAAGTAAAAAGAAAACCTACCAACTTGCAAAAAATTATTGTTGACAATCCCACTGACAAAAGTCTTCCATCTAGTACATACACAGAATTTAAAAAAATCAGGCCCCCAATTGTTTCGTCTTTTTGAGACAGGATCTTGCTATGTAGCTCAGGCTGGCCTCAAGCTCACTTTGTAGCCCAGGCTGATCTTGAACTTGGAGGGATCCTCTTGCCTCAGCTTCCTGCATCCTGGGATTACAGGAGTATGCCAGTAAGCCTGGCTATGGACATACGTATTTTCAAAGATTTCTAGTATTAAAATGATTTAAAGACTTTTAATTAATTTTTAAAATATATTTAGTACAGGGTCTATAGGGTCTCACTACACAGATTGGACTCGTAGTGATCCTCTTGTTTTCAGTCTCCCAAGTGCTGGGATTACAGGTGTGCATCACCACGCCCAGTTTCAACTGCCACCTCTGCAAGCCCCAGGGGATGGCCCAGCACAGCACTTCGGGGATTGAACCCCCCTCACTGCACTCTGCCCAAGCATGCACTTGAATCTGCTGAGCTATCTGGCTGGCCCTTAAAATAATTTAGAAGGTACTCATTTTTTAAAAAAAGTTCTCTCAATTTAGGTACTATGGAAAAAGTCCGGATCATGTGGTCCTGAGAACACGATCCCACTTAGAAACATCCTTATAATGCTTAAACTATATAATTTCATTTGCATATGGAGTGTTTCAGTGTTCTGCACATTTAAATCACTTATAGTTAAAACCAAGCATGGTCCTTTTACCATCCAAGAAAAACCAAGCAATTTCTCTGGCCAAAGGGACAGGGAAAATTAAAGCTGGACATGGTGCTACATGCCTGTAATCTCAGCTATTCAGGAGGCAGGGGTGGAAAGATTAAAGCTCAAGGTGAGCTTAGGCAACTTTTATACTATCTTAAAAAATAAAATAAAAGAGCTGGGGATATATAGTTCAGTGGTAAATCTCTGGTGTCAGGCCCTGGGTTCAAATACCTAGGACTAGAAGAAGGAGAGACCAAGTACTGGCTTTCATGTAGAATTCAGGAATTAAAGAGCTCTAGGGGCTCCTCAAGAGCATATATCTTCATTAATTTACAGATGAGAAAATTAAGTTTCAGAGGTAAAATGGCTTGACCAGAAACTCACGGCGACACAGTGAAAAAAACCCTCAGTAGCCCCACACACAAAGCCAGGAACGTGGGACTTACTCCTAGTCTCATCCAAGGTGCCCCACAGACTCTCCCCTCTCTTCAGTCTCACCAACTCTAGCTCAGGCATGAACTGCGGCCAGAGATCCCCGTGCCTGAGGTGTTGTAAACTCTGCACCAAGTCATTTGTTTGTGACACATAATAACTACATTTGCTTCGGGATTTAGTGTACATACCCATCTCAGCCCCTGCCCAGGTCCCTATCTGTGTTCAGCCCCTGGATTTTCCCCAGTCCTTGGGGTCCAGCTCCCAGTTCTGGCTCTCCTCCCAGTTCTCCAGGGACTTCAGCTTGCTATTCTGCTTCCCTGCCACGGTGCTGTTTCTCCGCTCACGTAGCCCAGGTGAATCCTGTTTTTGTGTCTGACACATACAGTGTTTACGCAAAACCTTACTTGTGTCTTATCAGTGTCTATTGCATCTGACTGCTAAGGATTTCTACCTGCCATGGCCACCCAAAGTCTAACTCTTATTTATTGACTTATTTGTTTGGTATGGAGGTTGAACTCAGGACCCTGTGCTCACCAGGCAGGTGTTTACTGCTGCTCTGCTACTTTTTTGTTTTTTGCCTCTTCTGGACACTGAATCCAGGGCCTTTGTACTGAGATATATTCCAGCCCTTTGGGGTCTCACCAAGGTGTCCGATGGGAACTGAACCTACAGCCTTCCTGCCTCAGTTGCCCAAAGTGCCGGCATGGGCCAGCTTACAACTGACACTTTTGAAACTGCAAGCAACTGTGAGTGAGTTAGAAGATAAGCAAGAGGAAGGGAAGCAAGAGGGTGCAGGTGTGTACTGTGGGGCTGCGCGCGCAGCTCAGTGGGAGAGCTGCAGAGAAGCTTCCAGTCAGGCAGGGCGGGTGTGGAAGGAAAGCCCTGCAGGAGCGCCTGGGTCGGGCTGCGACGCTTAGCCTCCCACAACGACCTCTGTTGCTGCCTCGCCACATGCTCTGCATGCAGGGCCCAGGGGGAACATACTCATCGCTCCATTACCACTGCCTAGGACAGTGCTTGACCACAGAGGGTGCAAAATATACACTCTAATTTTACTTTGGCTTTTTAAAAACAGAATTTAACTTCTTTACACTGATTATTACAGAGTTGTGTGCATACACACATCCTGAAATCATATTTACATGTCTTCCTGGACCTCAGCCATCAGTGTTTTAAGATAACTTATTTACGCATTTATTTTTAACCTTGTATTTATTTGGTACAGGGTCCTGCTACACAGCTCAGACTTGTAGTGATCCTGTCTCAGCCTTCCCAGTGCTGGAATTGCAGGCACGTGCCGCCATACTTGGTTTTGGTGACCGTCTCAGCACACCCTGGATTCTGTGGTTGGCATGGCATGTGGTGCCAGGGATTGAGTTCTTGCACTTGCCAGGCAGGTGCTTAGACTGCAGAGTTATCTCCCCAACCCAAGAGAATTTATTTCTTATCAACGCCTCATATAGCTAATTTGCCATCTGACAGTGACTTCATCAAAATACAGAAGCCTACAGTAATTGTGAGGACCAGGCCCCACAGACTCCATCAAACCAAGTCTCACAGAAGCTAGCGGCAAAAGTCACAGATACCCTATGGCTGACAACAGAGCCGAGACCAAGGCGCATCCTCTAGCTGGGGGAGTGGGGGATTTTAGTTGCCCTCCAAAATGACTCCCTAATCTTTCCAATATTGTTTTGCTGTAGACATTCTGACAGGCCTAGAACTAGTGTTTTTGCAATATAGAAATGTATACAGAGGCACAGATATGTGTATATATGTAATGCATACACAACCATCAAGGATGAATTAGTATGAACAAAGTCAGTGTAAAATCAACTTGCTAACTTTAGATATTTTACTATCAGCAGTATTGGGTGAGTACTTCTTAGCTGAAATAACCCAAGTGTCCTAGACGTCAAAGTTTGCTGGATTATGAAATATTTGCATACTTTGCCCCAAAATTCCAAAACTTCTGAGTGCTGACCTGATATATGTGGCCAATTCCACCCTTGACCTCACGCGACAAGATACAGTCAAAAGGCAGGCACACCACAATTACTGTATAGCCGTATCTTTAAAAGCCTGGGCTACAAAGTGAGTTCAAGGCCAGCCTGAGCTGCACAGTGAGACCCTGTCTTAAGAAGATAAATAACCCAGCACCTTCAAGCATTGGAACTCCAGAATGTGGGAAGCTGACATGGTTGCTCAGGCCAGCCTGGGCACAGTCAGTTCAAAGCACACCTAATCCACACAGCGAGGCCCACACCACAGCAAGTACCTCCACTAAAAGTGCATGACGTATAAATAAAGCTTCCGGTTTGGGTCCCTCCCATTCCTAAGCTATCTCACGATATCACATATTTCAAATTTAAAAAAAAAATCCAAAGTTTCGGTTGTGTGTCTGGACACAGGATGTCAAACTTGTACTCAATTTATAGTACTTTTTAACTTCCTGAATGGTACAGGGGAAAAATCCAGGTGCTAAGACAAAACCTGCCTACCTGGCCATTCACGCTGTTTCTAGAATGAATTTTGCTCTCTCCCCATATGAGAATACGGTTCTTAAACAAGCAAAAAACATGTGCAACCCCTAACGGAGGACAACTAGTAATGTACAGTTACAGGATTTCCTTGTGGATTGGACAAATGACTGAAATGTTCTAAAGCAGTTTGCATGGCTCAAAATGTTTGCTTCTACAATTCAACGGGCGTCCCCTGCTCTCTCATCAGCACAGTATTCACGGTGAAGGTAAGTCAATACGCAATCAGCCTAGTCTCCAACAAAGCTAATGACCAGTGCCTTTCCAAGGGTGCTGTTTGCATTTGGTAACACAGCCCTTGGCTATTTTCTGTTTGTGGCAGAATTTAAGCCAATTCTGTGAGCAAGTTAAACCCTTCTTACAACTGTAGGTGTTACCAGGGAGGGATCTGGTGAATCCTGCCGACCAGTGCAGCCTTCACACTCACAACTGTCTGGCCCGCATATGCAATGGGCCGAGAACCTCCATGAAATTATATAATCTAGGTAATTACATAGACTACTATTATGCCCAGACAAGAACCATGAGAAACAGTATTTCTTTACTAACTTACCCTTTTTTTTATAGGAACCTATCTACCTACCCATTGATTAAAAACACTTCAAAACAGAAAGATCCAACTCCATCTGGGTTTTATTTGCAATAGTGTTCACAAGTTTTAGCATTTCAATTTACTGAGCATAAAATATTGACTATAACTTAAGCAAGTGGTTTTAGTCTTATTTCTCTGGTGTTTACGGTTTGATAATCATATTGTTTATAATAATTTCTTCTGCTGGTACTAGATATTTTAAAGATTAAATTCTAGAGAACTGTGATTTTGGAACACCATCATAGGTGGGAGAGAAAATAAGGCTTTATGACCAACATGTAAATTTAAATACTGAGATACTCTGGGAAAACTGGAATAATAATGTCCTACTCCCCACTCCTGGGGACCTCAAACCCTGGCCTCAGGCAGGGGGGACTAGCAGCCGACCACTGAGCTGTGTTCCCAGCCTGTGAAATACTGTGCACCCCTGAGATTTCCAAGAAAAAAAAAAAAACTCTGCCCTTTGATCTGTTAGCATGCCTTGTGCTGAGGCAGGAATTATCAGAGTCACCTTCAGTTAATATTAACCTCAAATAGCAAACCCCATGTAGTGAGCATTTAAAACCTCCCTACTGGTCTATTCCATATGGTCTGAAGACATTCTCGGGGAAGTTTTCATGTAAATATCCCAACACATAAATTAAGAAATTATTGCTGTCATGGTTTACTTCCTTTATGATGTATTTGAGTCAAGGAATGTCATAAAACTCAAAATCCTCCCAACTTAGGAAGTGAAATATATTATATATATAGTATAATTGATGGCCAAAAGATTTAAAGCTAAAATTCAAATGAAATCTTTTTGTGAAAACAAAATTAAACTTTAAGCACTGTTTTGTAAGTACAATAAGTAAAATATGTGGAGAGAATTCAGTTTTACAGAGAAAGGCAGCAAGACCCAGTGTGTTCCATCTCGGGCAAGTTCAAGCACGACAACTGGCTCCT